>JASCZW010005952.1:0-121510 GCA_034211315.2 Aedes japonicus | reverse complement strand
CCTAGTGCAGCAACGCACCGCTTATCCAGCTGTCAAAACTGATTGCCCTTTCATCGGACAGTGACACTGCATCCAATGAAAGAGAGGCGGCAGACAAAGGAAAAAACCACAGAAGAACGTGAACGTGCTAAATTAAGGACTAGTTCTAAGAAGCTTGTATTTCTACGCCTAATAACTAAATCGGTTAATTCTCGTACAACCCAATTATCCTGTTAGCTGGATTCTTATAACTTCAGGTATAGTTTTTTTTATAGAAATCTCAAGTGAATTGATAATCACCACTACGGTGGTCTATTGTAGGTTACGTGAAGGCTCAAGCTAACAAGCTAACTTTATCGTCGGTCAACGTTTTTTCTTGCCATTTGAAGGTAATTCATATTAATACGCGCTTGTATAAGAAACTCATCAATACGAATTATTCCTTAGGAACCATATATATATATATAGATATATATTCAGTGAAACGCTAATAAGATTCGGGTGTGAATATAAAAGAACCCACAAATGTAAGTGCCATGCAATACAACATAACCATAAATCTCATTGTATATTATTGCAGGAAATTTTTAATCTGCCGAGAATAAACAGGATTAAAAATTCAGATCTGTTCTTTATGTTGCTGCCGCAACATTTTAAAAATTTCATTTTCCCCAACCGGATCTACCCGTGCAGATGTCACTAAACCCGAAGGAAGGAAAGCGAGTCCATACCCCGGAATCAAGTTGCGCTTCCTGCCATGCCGTGGATAATAGTCGCATGGTCGCATGCGACGAGTGTGACACATGGTTCCATTACGACTGTGCTGGTGTTTCACAGGGAGTGGAGTATGAAGAATGGAGCTGTAGCAAGTGCATAACAGCCAAATCCAATCCTAAATCCCCACAACCGACTGCACCAGCTCATACCGAACCAAGATATGCGACAGACTCCACCGCCACATTAGCAGCAAAGAAGCGCAGCGAGCCACAAAATTCATCAGCAGCGTTGAATGCTCAGGAGGGTATTTCCGAAAAACGAACACCGACCGTGACGAGAGAATCTTCCGGTGACAATCTCACCCAATTGCAGCAGATGAAGCTAAAACTTCTCGAGGAGGAGCATGCTCTCGAATTAAGGTACATCGAGAGAAGGCGCCAAATATTGATGGAAACCAATGCCAACGCCTTTGCTGAACGCGATATCAACTCGCCTGGACTTCCCAACTATCATTCGTCTCCACACGGGGAGTCCCTTCGTCCTGACGCTCAGGAATTTGTTCCGCAGCCAAGCCACCATACCAATCAATTACAGCAGAGTAGTTTCGATCAAACGCTACTGAATAGGAGCCAATTGGCAGCGAGGCAAGCAGTTTCCAGGGAATTGCCCTATTTCGATGGGGACCCCGAAGAGTGGCCGTTATTTTTCGCCACCTTCGAAAGTAGTACAAGGATATGTGGCTATACTACCGAAGAAAATGCGATGAGACTGCAGAAGTGCTTGCGAGGAAAAGCGAAGGATGCAGTACGAAGTCAACTGTTGTATCCCGACAACGTAAATAATGTTATCGCCACCCTTAAAATGCTCTTCGGCCGTCCGGAGATTGTGATCCATTCCCTAATCCGGAAGATCCAAGCGCTGCCAGCTCCGAAGGTTGATAAATTAGGCTCCCTAATTGACTTTGCCGTAGCAGTCCGGAATATGGTAGCAACCGTTCATGCTTGTGGTTTGGACGATTATCTTTATAACGTATCGCTACTGCAGGAGCTCGTTGATCGCTTACCACCAATGATAAAACTTAATTGGGCCATGTATCGCCAGGCAGCCAATACCCGCGTTACTCTGAGTGCTTTCAGTGACTGGCTGTATACCATAGCAGAGGCTGCTAGCACCGTGACCATCCCACCCTCGTCTTCAGATGAACACAAACAACGACGTGGAAAGAAGGACGATGGGTACTTGAATGCACACCGCGAATTGTCCCCATCACCGGAAAAGAAGTCAGTTGACAGTTCCAGACACGACGCTTGTTGCGTTTGTGGAGGAGCGTGTAACGAGGTGGAAAAATGTAAAAGTTCCTCGGATTGGACCATTCTACGCGGTGGTCAGTGCTGAGAGACCACAAGCTCTGTCGGCGCTGTCTAAAAAGTCATCGGGGAGCATGTAAATCCTCGTCGTCGTGCGGAGTTAACGGATGTTCTTTCAAACATCATCGCCTCCTGCATAATCCTTTGAGTAGACCTACAACTGGTACGTTCGATGCCAAATCTCCGTCCGTCGCACGTCCTCACAAGCCACAAAGCCAACAAACCATATCTGTGCCGACCCAGAATCAGGATACATCGGAAGTAACGCAACCCCGGGGACACAATTGTAATACTCACCGCAGCAGTTGCAAATCTGTGCTTTTTCGCTACGTGCCTGTTGTTCTGTATGGCCAAGGAATCAAAGTCAACACACATGCCTTTTTGGATGACGGGTCGTCCCTAACCCTACTGGAAGATGATTTAGCAAACGAGCTGAACCTCGAAGGAAATCCTCATCCAATCTGTCTCCAGTGGACGGGTGATACTTGCCGATACGAGGATGCATCCCGTCGAGTGTCGATCGAGATCTCCAGTATTCGAAACAAAGGGGCGAAGTTTTCTCTTTCCGACGTGCACACGGTTAAACAGTTGAAGCTTCCATCGCAAACACTGGCGTTCGACGAATTGGCTGAGAAGCATCGGTACCTGAAAGGACTTCCCGTAGACTCCTACAAGAATGTGCGACCGAGGATTCTGATCGGCATCAACAACTGGCGTGTTGGTCACGTGCTCGAAAGCAGAGAAGGAGAAGATGCGGAACCTATCGCAGCGAAAACACGCTTGGGCTGGATGGTGTTCGGAACGTGTTCTGGTGACCGATACCCGATATCTGCGCATTTTAGCTGCCACATTCGTTGCAACTCAAACGAGACCGATGACGACCTGCATAAATCCGTCAAGGCGTTTTTCTCATTGGACAGTTTGGGCATCACTAAAACTGAAAAGCCCATCATCAGCTGCGATGACGAGCGGGCCCTTTCCATGATGCGTTCGTTAACCACGTTGCAAGGGGAGCGCTACCGAACGGGCTTGCTATGGAAATACGACGGGGTAAGAATGCCGAATAGTAAAGTTATGGCAATGAAACGACTGCTTTGCTTAGAGCGAAGAATGGCAAGAGAGCCAGATCTGGGTGAAGCGCTTCGACTCAAGATAAAGGAGTATGTGGAGAAAGGATATGCTCGAAAGTTAGCGCCTGAAGAACTGGAACAACCACACGAGCGGCTTTGGTACTTGCCGGTTTTTCCGGTATTCAACCCGAACAAGCCCGGCAAGCTGCGCATAGTTTGGGACGCGGCTGCAGAAGTAAACGGTGTGTCGTTAAACGCATTTCTGCTAAAAGGACCAGACCAACTAACCGAACTCCCCTCAGTCCTGTATAAGTTTCGCGAACACCTGGTGGCTATCGGTGGAGACATCCGAGAAATGTTCCACCAGGTGCTGATGATAGAAGCTGACCAACATTGCCTACGCTTTCTTTGGCGCACCGAGCGTAATCAGAATGAGCCCGATGTCTACGTTCTGACCGTGATGTCGTTCGGAGCTACATGTTCCCCAAGCTGCGCTCAATTTGTAAAAAACGAGAACGCAGAGCGCTTTCGACAGCAATTCCCAATAGCGGTTGAAGCCATCCAGAAAGCCCACTACGTTGACGATATGCTTACCAGTGTGGAGAATGAAGATGACGCTATCGAGCTGGCCCAACAAGTGAAACAAATTCACTCTCGTGCGGGTTTTGAAATGAGAAACTGGGTTTCTAATTCCCGCAAAGTACTCACAGCTATGGGTGAGGAGCAAGTTCCAGAGAAGAGCATGGATATCGCCTCTGAGATGGCCAACGAAAAGGTCTTGGGTATGTGGTGGTCAACAAGCTCGGATACATTTACTTACAAGGTGTTCACGCAACGCAACGAAGACATCCTGCTAGGAGGGAAGCGTCCGACGAAGCGGGAGTTATTGCGGACCATGATGTCCATTTATGACCCTTTAGGAATGATAGCGCATTACCTGATGTTCCTGAAAGTACTTCTCCAGGACGTGTGGAGGTCTGGTGTATCCTGGGACGAGTGCATAGCAGATCGAGAATGGGAAAAATGGCAAACTTGGTTGCGTTTTCTCCCACAACTCGAATTGTTGCAAATCCCACGTTGCTATCGGCTGTCTATTTCGATCGAGCCCTCCACCAATGTCCAACTCCATACCTTCGTCGATGCCAGTGAAGAAGGCTACGCCGCAGTGTGCTATTTTAGGTTCGAAGAACACGGCAGGTCGAATGCGCATTGATTGGAGCAAAGAGTCGAGTCGCCCCCCTCAAATTTGTGTCAATCCCGCGCCTAGAGCTGCAGGCAGCTGTGGTAGGTACCCGATTGGCAAATAACATTCAGAAAGGACACTCATACAAGATCAATAAACGCTTTTTCTGGACGGACGCCCGCGACGTCCTATGCTGGCTCAAGTCCGACCATCGGCGGTACAGCCCCTTTGTGGCCTTCCGCATTAGCGAGATGCTGGAGTCAACAGAACTCTTCGAATGGCGATGGGTTCCCAGCCGCCTTAATGTGGCAGACGAAGCCACGAAGTGGAAAAGAGCGCCGAATTTGGATTTCGAAAGCCGGTGGTTCAAAGCGCCAGAATTCCTGTGGCAACCTGAGGACCAATGGGCGGAATCCCCATCGTTGGGAACCACACAAGAAGAACTTCGTCCGAAACTTCTCCATCATGCAGAAGCCAGGGGATGTATTGTAACACCAGCCGACTATACCCAATGGAAAACGCTGCTGCAATCTACAGCCCGTGCACTACGATCAAACACAGGCGCAAGGCAAAGCTCGGAGAATGATCCGTTAACACGAGACGAACTACGAGAAGCTGCAAACTACCTGTATCGACATGCGCAGGAGGACGTATACCCAGAAGAGCGAAAGCTGCTTATGACCTCAAAGCTGGACTCTGGTAGAAAGATTCTCCTGAAGAAAAGCCCACTTTTCAAGCTGGAACCATTTGTCGACGATAAGGGTGTAATGCGTCTTCAAGGTCGCCTTGGCGCTTGTAACGTTATCGACGAGACCCAAAAGCATCCTGTCATCCTACCTCGGCAGCATCCGGTGACCCAGCTGGTAGTTCAACAGGTACATGAAGATTTCCACCACCAATGCCATCAGACAGTGCTCAATGAAATCAGAAGCAAGTTCTACATTCCACGACTGCGGGTTTTCTATAGTAAAGTGCGGCGAAATTGTCGGGAGTGCAAGATACTTTTGGCCAAACCGGAGCCTCCAGCGATGGCCGACCTCCCAAAAGCCCGTTTGGCAGCCTTCGTTCGGCCTTTCTCATATATGGGGATCGATTATTTCGGACCAATGCAAGTCACCGTCGGGCGTCGCATCGAGAAGCGTTGGGGTGTTTTGGCGACGTGCCTTACAACTCGTGGTGTGCACATTGAACTGGCACACACTCTGACGACGGCTTCGTGCATCATGAGTTTGAGGAACATCATGGCACGGCGCGGAGTTCCAGTCGAAATAATCAGCGACCGTGGAACTAATCTGGTTGGGGCGAGCAAGGAGTTGAAAAAGGCGCTAGACGAGGTAAACGAGAATCATTTGATGTCCGAGTTTACAACCGAAGAAACAAAATGGTCGTTTAACCCACCAGCTTCTCCCCACATGGGAGGTAGTTGGGAAAGACTGATTCAGTCTGTAAAGAAGATCCTTTCACAAATCCTTCCAACGTCACATCTCCCAACGGATGAAGTCCTCCGGAGTACTCTGGTAGAGATCGAGAACATTATAAACTCTCGCCCGTTAACATACGTTTCCGTTGACGACGAGAGCTCCCCAGCGTTGACACCAAATGACTTCCTGGTTGGTTCATCGAACGGAGTCAAACCTTTGGTGCCTTTCGACGACAGCAGATTAGCCCTCCGAAACACCTGGAAGGCATCACAGGTGCTCGCCAACGTCTTTTGGAAGAAGTGGTTAGCTGAATACCTTCCCGAGATAACGAGACGGTCAAAATGGTTTAGACCAGCGCGTCCTATTCAAATTGGAGATGTCGTCATCATTGTTGACCCAACCTTTCCACGGAACTGTTGGCCGAAAGGTCAAGTTATCGCAACCAAGATATCTAAGGACGGTCAGGTAAGATCAGCGACGGTACAGACTAGCTCCGGAGTGTATGAAAGACCTGCTGTAAGACTAGCCGTGCTGGATATCGATGCAGATGGAAGTGGTCAGGATCAGGATCCAGCCACCGGGGGGGCTGTTGCGCACACCCCTAGTGCAGCAACGCACCGCTTATCCAGCTGTCAAAACTGATTGCCCTTTCATCGGACAGTGACACTGCATCCAATGAAAGAGAGGCGGCAGACAAAGGAAAAAACCACAGAAGAACGTGAACGTGCTAAATTAAGGACTAGTTCTAAGAAGCTTGTATTTCTACGCCTAATAACTAAATCGGTTAATTCTCGTACAACCCAATTATCCTGTTAGCTGGATTCTTATAACTTCAGGTATAGTTTTTTTTATAGAAATCTCAAGTGAATTGATAATCACCACTACGGTGGTCTATTGTAGGTTACGTGAAGGCTCAAGCTAACAAGCTAACTTTATCGTCGGTCAACGTTTTTTCTTGCCATTTGAAGGTAATTCATATTAATACGCGCTTGTATAAGAAACTCATCAATACGAATTATTCCTTAGGAACCATATATATATATATATATATAGATATATATTCAGTGAAACGCTAATAAGATTCGGGTGTGAATATAAAAGAACCCACAAATGTAAGTGCCATGCAATACAACATAACCATAAATCTCATTGTATATTATTGCAGGAAATTTTTAATCTGCCGAGAATAAACAGGATTAAAAATTCAGATCTGTTCTTTATGTTGCTGCCGCAACAACTGGTGTCAAATGGGCGATCAAGAATCATCCTCAGCGATTTATTCTGCGCGACTTGTAATTTGTTCCTGTGAGTCTGTGCACATGATTCCCACACCGGAGTTGCATAAAAAATTGCAGGTTCTATGATTTGTTTGTAGACAGCCAATTTCTTAACCACTGAGAGGGGGGATCTGCGACAAATCAGTGGATATAAACTCCTAACTAAAGCGGAACACTTAACTAACGTTCTCTCAACATGCGATCCGAAGAGAAGTTTTTCGTTAAATAATAGTCCTAGATAAGTAACTTCGGCAGACCAGTCAAACGGTCAAACGCTTCTTCAACGAAGAAGCTTGTCTTCTGTATCCACTTCGTCAGATATTCCAGATGTCCCTCTCTAGCGGTACATTTCCTTATTGCTGGAAAATGGCGGACATGTTTCCGGTATATAAAAAAGGAAGCAAGCGGGACGTGAACAACTACCGAGGAATCACATCGTTAAGCGCTGTATCGAAGCTTTTTGAACTGGTCGTTAAGAACTCACTTTTTACACATTGCAAGCAGTTGTTAAGTGACGACCAGCACGGATTTTCACCAGGGCGTTCCACAACTACAAACTTATTGTGCCTTACGTCGTACATCACTGATGGTATGATCGCTCGATGCCAAACGGACGTGATCTACACAGATTTAACGGCAGCTTTTGACAAGTTGAATCATGATATCGCGATCGCTAAACTTGACAGACTAGGAGTTGGTGGTAATCTTTTAAAATGGTTTCGATCATATCTCACAGGGCGTCAATTGACAGTTGCCTTGGGTGACCTACGTTCAAGGAGTTTCTGCGCCATGTCCGGGATACCGCAGGGTAGCCATCTGGGACCGTTGATATTTCTTTTATACTTCAACGACGTACACTATGTTATCGGAGGGCCTCGCCTGTCGTTTGCTGATGACCTGAAAATTTTTATGCGAATCTGTTCAACCGCCAATTGCCATTTCCTCCAAGCGCAGGTTGATGCCTTTGCTCATTGGTGTACTCTAAATCGGTTGGTGGTCAACCCGGCCAAGTGCTCAGTGATAACCTTCTCACGTCAGAAACAACCAATTTTGTTCAACTACCATCTTCTCGGTACAACCATCGAACGAAAGCAGTGCGTTAAAGACCTAGGTGTTCAGCTGGATTCAAAACTGACGTATACGCAACATTTATCGTATGTTGTTGACAAAGCTTAAAGGACACTCGGTTTTATATTCAAGGTTGCGAAGAACTTCAGCGACATTCACTGCCTTAAATCGCTCTATTATTCCCTCGTTCGTTCGACACTGGAGTATTGTTCAGCGGTCTGGAGTCCATGCTATGATAATGGCGCCGAGCGAATCGAATCTATTCAACGCCGTTTTCTTCGGTTCGCACTTCGTAGACTTCCTTGGAGCGACCCTTTTCGTTTTCCTAGCTACGAAAGTCGGTGTCAGTTGGTCGACATGGAGCCTCTGCGGGTCCGTAGAGATGTATGTAGAGCTTTAACTGCTGCAGATGTTCTACAAGGAAGAATCGACTGCGGAAGGATCCTTCAACAAATTAGCATCAACGTCCAACCAAGGCCAATGCGTCACAACTCTATGCTCAGGCTTCCTTTTCGCCGCACCAACTATGGGTTGAATAGCGCTATTCACGGATTGCAGCGAACCTTCAATAGGGTGGCGTCCATTTTCGATTTTCATCTGACGCGGAACGCACTTCGTCGGAGATTTTCTACCGTTTTTAGAACAATTGACACACGTAGTTAAGATAGTGTATAGCTTTAATTATTTTATTTTTACTTATTTATTTTTTTTGTTTTGACTCCAGTTAAGAGGTTATGTAATCGTTTCTTATTGTATTTTTTTTGTGTGTTTCTAACATCATTAGGACCTAAACTTGGTCTGTTGATGTCTACTTCAAATAAACAAATAAACAAATAAACGTCTAACAATGCCATGGCTGTGAACTTGGATACAGCTTTGTTACTTCGAATGTTATTCATCACCCGTACTAGTTGGTGAGTGGTGGAATGCCCCTCTCTGAACCCAAACTGTTCCGGAAGGAGAATGTTCTGTTCCTCGATAAACTTAAGCAAACGATACAGGATAAGTTTCTCAAGTCTCTCTCTATAGCTTGAAGGCGATGTTGGATCTTTCCCAGGTTTGCGGATTGGTATGATTTTGGCTATCTTCCAAATGCTCGGAAAATAGTGCATTTCCAAGCATTTGTTGAAAATAGCACTCAGTAATGCGTAGGCTTTGTTGCTAAGCTTTTTTAGAATTAAGTTAAAAACCCCATCAACCCTGGGCGCCTTCATGTTTTTTGTATACTTCAGCAAATTGAGCAAATCTGTTCAGCCGTTATCCTGTCTTCAAGAGGCACGACACAAGGAGAGGCATCTAAGTTGTGGACGCATTGCGCAACCCGATCTTCGAGCGGACTTTTGATTTTCGAGCCAAGCAACCCACTAATAAATAATCTGTCCTTATGAGGACAACCACTCCAGTTCAGAGAGTTGTTTATATAAGAATTAAATTATTATTTCGTTCGGTTTGTGCGCCATTTAATCTAGTGCCGATTTGTTCGTCACGACTGCAAAAACGCTATTGTTTGCGGGAGAGCCTCCATGGAAGGCGAGCAGAACAATTCTCCGTTGGTGAAAAAATTTTCCTAGCTGGTTGGCGCAATCCGCGATAAATCAATAAAGCCTGCCGGAGCTTTGATTTATTTTCACCGAAAAATCCTACCAGGTATAAATCCATCTTTGCTACTTTCAATTTAATATTCTCAGCTTGAGAGTTTGTTTAATTGGGATTTTCGTTTCAAATTGTCGATTGGCAGCCAGTGGTATTAGCAAAACTTGTTTTCCCTTCGTCGCATACCTTAAACCACACAAATTCCCTATCACGGACACCATTTTTTATGTCGAACATGATATTCCGAACCAACATTCTCTGTAAATTCCAATTAGTAGTGTGTTATAAACAGGGCTGGCAAATGTCATTTTCAATGAAAAATGACCTATGATTTTTACCGAACTACGTTTGAAAATCTCATCGGGCGAGAAAACGATGATGGAGATTTTCTTTCAAATCTCATCGAATTTTTCGTCATGAGAGCACTTGAAAGTGTTTTGGTCATCGTTATTACGAACACATTTATTGATATAATTGTAATTTTCATAACAAAACTTGAAATAAAACGTCCACTTTGATGATTACATATTATTGCTCGGCTAATTTTAGGTAAACTATTTAGAAATTTGTAAAAAAAATCGCATGAGACAAAATCTCATGACTGCATGATGGTGTGAGAATGACAAGAAATCTCATGATAGTTCATTTCTTCTCGTGACAGTGAGATTGCCTATTTTTTCATTGTCAAATGATGGCCGTGAGATTTGCCAGCTCTGGTTATAAACAGTTGTTCTGTTGTGTTAACGATTCGCGTTGGATAGAGTCCTACCTCTAGGGCGAAAAACTTTTTGAGAAACATAGTGAAAGTGAGAATGCCCAACCGATATGATCCTGAACGCTTGCGCAGATTCAGAAAGCGCATACAGTGCGAACATACGGGAAATCACAGTATGTACTGTACCGTACCAGGTATGATTTAGAATTAGATTTCTTTGTTTGTTTGTTTGATATATTGTTCAACACTATGTATGTTTTTGCCAGGTCTCATAATCGAACAGATAAAATATTTCATTGCACGCAACTTAGTGAAATACATCAGAAAAGTATGCCTGTTATTGTGACTGGCAATTTAAACATCATTGTTCCAGTCAGAGAAACTTTCCTTCATTGATTTCATGAAGAAGTAACTTTATCTCGACTTGGCTTTGAACTGTGATCAAACAACCAGTCGTGATGAAGATTCGGCCTTCGTTAGTGATCTCCGTTTGCAATGCCTGCAATATCATGCGCTTTTTACTTGAACCACCGTCCAACGATTTTGATTTGCGACGAATAAACATATCGTAGTGTCAAGCGATTATGATTATAAGAATGAGCAAAACTATGATTAATTTAATAATTTTATATTCCCTAACAGATCCTCAACTATCTTCTAGGCCTTAAAGATAGTCCATCGTAAAACGTGCAACCGTGGCCGTGTCATCATTTAAACCAAAAGGCCCTTTTCAGGGCCATCAAGGAGTTATAAAGAGTGTACAAGAGAATTTTCACACGAACTGACTTCATAAAAAGAAACGGCCCTTTTCAGGGCCACCAAATAATATCTCAAGAGCGCACAATAGAATTTTCTTACATACTGGCTTCAAAACGCTGGTCTTATGTCCCATAAGAGCCGCACCCGACATACTGTGACTTAAACTGCTTCTATCGGTAAGGGTAAGCGACCGGCACGAATAATTGAAACCCTTTTAACGCTAATAACCCGAGAAGAGTTAGAGATCAAATTGAAAACTCAACATGATGTTGTGAAATTGCTCATTATGATTACTCATAATGGTTTGGTCGTTTTAAAGGTTAAAAGATCAAAATTAATAGCAAAAATTTATTCCTGTGACATCAAATTTAAAACTGATCCTGCTATCACTGAGAGCAAATTGAAAACTCAATTTGCTGTACATTTTTCCTGTTGATAGCAAAATGAGTATTCTAGTTGATAATCAGTCCAGATAATGAAAGCAAAGCGACCTTTCTCAAAGAAAAATGAACGCAAGATTACTTTAACTTATGATAAAAACTAAATGTGATATCAAATTTGACAATATTGAAATGAAATCAAATTTTGATATTAATTTGATGTTGATATCAAAATAAAGTTTCGGATTGCTATCATTATGATGTTAGACTTTACTCGGGAAAAGCCACACAGAATTTCCCTGACATTATAATGCATCACTTGGTTTAACGTAGTCTACGTCAACCAGTCTTGTCTTGTACAGAACCCCACTGATTTTTATTATCAATGTTGTTTGGGACACTTTATCATCAGTACACCAGTTTTTAGGTACAACACAATAAGGTCATCATATGTACAAAACGATTCAAAAAGTAGGTGTAAGGAAGCCAATTCAGTGTTTTTATTCAACTTGAACTTCAATGTTTTTGGCTAACTTTGTTAAATAAAACACTGAATTGGCTTTCTTACACTTACTTTTTGACTCGTTTTGTACATATGATGACCTTATTGTGTTGTACCTAAAAACTGGTGTACTGATGATAAAGTGTCCCAAACAACATTGATAAAAAAAAAAACAAACATAAAATGTTATCAACCTGACGACACTGATCTTGGTCGACCTACGGGACCATACACTACAGTAGCGTGCTTGCCACCGCGTGGGTAGTCACCCGTACTACCATTTCTTCAGGTCTTAACGTCAACGTACGATCTTCAAATTTAAGTATGTTTGTTTTCTAGTCAAGACGAACATTTCAAGAGGTGGAATTCTTAACTTGGCAATTTTTTTCAAAATAAGGGATGTAAGCATTGACTATGAACACGACAAATCCCGAATCAAATAACTTGGCTAACCACTGAAGTAACCGGTAAATCAGTGCATAGAGAACGCTGTTTTATACGTGATTGTAGTAATGTTCTAAAAATACTGATAGTTCGGTCACTGCTCTAAATTCTTTAAAATTTGGTTAATCTTTGGATCTTTAAGCTCCTGAATATATGATTTTTATAGCAATTTGGATTTTTTTTCTATTGTTAATTTATTTATAAGAAACTAAAAGTATCAAAACTTTTAGTTTCTTAAATTTTTAGATCAATATTTTTTTTAGATATTTATATATTTTTATTCTCAGATTTAAAGAAAAGGGAAATGCCGGCTTTGGCGGGTTTTCTTCTAATATTATCAGTTTTTTTTATTTGGCCAGACAATACACAGAGTGTAAATAAAAGAATGTTGTGGCCGAGTTTGAAAATCTCAGAATTATAAGTTATTTAGAGTTTTAGGATTTTAGATTTCTAGTTGATTTTAAGGTTTTCCGATTTTTAGATTTTTAGATTTTTCAATTTCTAGTAGATTTTTAGATACTTAGATTTTGGTATTTTTAGATTTTTAGATTTTAAGATATTTATATTTTTAGATTTCTAGTGGATTTTTAGATATTTAGCATATAATTATTGAGATTTTTAGATTTTTAGATTTTACGATATTGAGATTTTAAAATTTTTAGATTTCTAGTAGATTTTTAGGTACATAAAATTTTAGATTTTTGGATTTTAAGACTTCTAGTAGGTTTTTATGTTTTAAAAATTTAAACTTCTTAGATTTTAAGATATTTAGATTCTTAGATTTTTAGATTTTTGGATTTAAAACTTTTAAATTTTTAAATTTTTAAGCATTCCTTGAATTTAAGATTTTCAGATTTTTCGATTTCTAATAGATTTTCAGATATCTAGATTTGAGGATTTTTAGATTTTTAGATATTTAGATTTTAAGATTTTTAGATTTTTAGATTTTTAAATTTTTATTTATTAAATTTTTTTTAATTTTTAGATTTTTAGATTTGTAGGTTTTTAGATATTAAGATATTTAGATCTCTAGAGCTTTAGATTTTCAGATTTTTAGATTTTTAGATTTTTAGATTTTTAGATTTTTAGATTTTTAGATTTTTAGATTTTTAGATTTTTAGATTTTCAGAGTTTTATATTTTTAGATATTCAGGTTTGAAAATATTAAATTTTTTAGATTTTTAAATTTTTAGATTTTTAGATTTTTAAATTTGTAGGATTTTAGATATTTAGATATTTAGATCTCTAGAGTTTGAGATTTTCAGATTTTTAGATTTTTAGATTTTTAGAATTTTAGATATTTAGATTTTCAGAGTTTTATATTTTTAGATATTAAAAACTAAACTCTTAGCTCCAGGACAAAGAATCCCTACTGAGCCCTTGCGCCAAGTCATGCCGGCCAGTTCAGCACAAAGTTGTCCCACTTAGGACCTGTGCATAAACCACGTAGACTCATTTTTGACAATCTCGGACTCCCCCTCTCCCCACGTAGACTTTTCTCCATACAATTTTTTGACTTTTTGTATGGAGCGTAGACTTTGGTCAAACCCCCCAGAAAAGTTACATATCAATATGAAAAAAAATTAAAGACAGTTAAATTTTACCGATAGGCCGAATTTTAGATCCATAGAACCACATTTGAACACTTTCCCATGTTTGCATAATAATGACAATTTTATTCTATTTGGTAATTACTTGTATATACACTGGTTAAGTTTATTAATACAGACAGAACCCAAGCAGCAACCAAAAGTTCGAATTTCACTTGAGATGAGAAATTAGAAGTTCACTTTTAGTTGAACTGTAGTTTCATGAAACTTTTTTGCTGAGTAAAACGACAATTCACGTACAGGCAGAACTTAATTCTGTTCAAAGTGTGATTAACATTAAAAGCAACTTGAAAGTTCAAGAAAAGTTTCTTGTTGCTATTCAACGCAACCTTCAAGTTCATATGTTCTTGGTTGAGAACTTGCATTGAACTTCAAAAAATCTCTAACAGAAAGTTTAATCAAAGTACTCACCGTACTTTTAATCAGCGTAAAAGGTCACAATACATCTATTTTGAACTTCTTTCCTACTTTTTGAAGAACACGTTAAGTTTTGAGTAACCCTAAAAAATGTCAAAAAGATTCTTTATCGTTGAAGAGTAATCTGGTGTTATGCTCCAAGTTTGACGAGATACAAGAGCAAAACAAATGATTTTCCAAATACAGTAAAAAAAGGCTTATTCTATTACCATCGTAAACAATAGTTAGCTTAGTGGGATGCAGAAAATAAAGCAGTCACTCAACAAGGTTGAGTAACCAAGCTAATGAGTATTTCTGATTGAGTTCTAGATGAACTAATCAGACACTTTTAGGTTCAGATAAGATTATAGGGAGCAAAAAAGTACTAGTATATGGAATCAACGCTTCGAGTAAAATCATAGCATAACCCACCTCGTTAATATGGTACAGTGGTGAGTATCCCGGTTTTAAAGAGAGAGGACTCGAGTTGAAGACTAGGTAGTAGGTGTTTATGAAAAATTTAATTTAATTAAGAAAAATCATCAAATTGAACTCAATCATCATTTCAAAACGCAGCACTTTAAAAAAAAATTTCCGGCAGGAATAGAGAACAACAAAAGTGTCAAATATAAATGACTTTTGTGTTTTTTTTTTGGTTTGTTTAGTTCGTTTGAGGTGTGTTTTATGAGCTTAATAGCATTCTCTTCAATCTCTGGAATGAACATTTCGTGAACATCAAAGTTTTTTTCTAGAAGTCGGTAAAAATGCTGCTAGAAGCTTAAACATTGAATGCGAACTAGAAAGTTCGGTTAATTACTTAAAAAGTGAGCTGCATAGATTTCTCATCATAATCCTTTGATTTGCTGGTTAAGCCAAAACACACCCTTGTATCAGGACTTTTGGTTGCTTGGGAAGCCAAATTCTCCGTCGACTTGTGATGAACAAATTCCATAATGTTAAGTTTCATATATTTGTACACACACTGTTCCACGTCAATTCATCGACTTGAGTATTATAACACTATGGATATCCGGGTTTTCTATCAATATATAAGACTTGAAGTGATTCTTTAGTCTTATTATTGCACATAAAAGTCAAACAGTTAAAAGGGATAAGCATGAGGAAATGTCGAAGGCATAATTTATACCCGCGCCGATCCACGCCGCCGCCGCCGCCGCCAAGAACGACCGCGGCGTGGCGCCGACTGCGCCGCCGCCGCCGTTTGAAAATACCATATACGCCGCCGCCGATTCAAAATAGATCGGCGCACCACAGCACGAAAATGAAAAGTACACGGTAAATCTGTAGAACTCCCTTTATGACTATATTTTGCACATTTTCAAGAATATAGTTGATACGTCAAAAAGTGACTAGTTTTTATACACTAATGAAGAGTACTTTTTACGCCTTTTCAAGTATGTCAACGGCGACAAGAAGATGTGTAAAAAGTAGGCACCGTTGAGAAAAGAAAATTAACTTTGCCCGTGACTTGATGCTGACGCCATTTTCAAAAAAAGTTTGCAGTAGAGAAAATGGATAAATTATCCAATACGGTGGATATAGACGCGTTCAAGAAATTGACAGGTAAGTTAAATATCTGCTTTTGTAAGTAATTACATATGTTTAACAATATATGAAACAAAACAGGTCGTCCATGCCCGGATGCAGTTATGAGGGTCGAATAATTAAGCTTGCAACCGAGCTTGGAGCCGATGTGCTGGTACTTCCTGAGCAACAAAAATGTATTTATTTTCTTCTTGACTATCCAGCCGCTGTTATAAGATTAAAAGGAATAGTTCCAGAGCGTCTGTAACAAAATGCGTGAATATTGTTTTACCCAAAACCTCTACATAGACATTAGTGATTTTTTTTATGAATAAATGAATAAACATGGCTGTGTGATGTATTGAGATCTTTTTCACTTTCGAATTTTAATTCCGGAATTGAGCCGTTTTCAGCCATAATCGAGCAATATTGATTTTTCGAAATGCGTAAAAAGTATACATCTTTTATGTTCTCAAAAGGAGTAAAAAGTATGCATATTTACTTTTGAAAAGGAGTAAAAAGTATGCATATTTTACTTTTCAAAAGGAGTAAAAAGTATGCATCTTAACTTTTCAAAAGGAGTAAAAAGTATGCACATTATAACGTATGTTCAGTTTACACAAAAGGGAGTAAAAGTAGTATACTCTTTTTTGGCGTAGTCCCAGTTTCCCTCGAAAAAGCATACTTTATAGTCATAAGAGCGTTAATAAAGATTACCGTGTAGTTCTTAATTTGTAGTTTGTTTTGTGTTTCTTTCATTTGAAATGACCAAATTCCGAGCCAAATTCACCTCCTATAATCCTCCAGCGCCCCACCATCGAACTGGGTGATGCATTCGAATAATTGGAATCAACTCCTGAATGTTATTTATATTGAAAGAATCAGAATTCAATTCTTGATTAACTCAACCATAAAATCAAGTCAGTTGAAGTCTGTTTGTCATGCTTTTAATACAATTGTAAATTTATTAATTAATTTAATTATATCCGGTCGTCTCTTCCACCTTCCATCACGATGCCATCGGCATCAAAACCAGACACCATTTCGTACAGCTATCATTATCGTAAACGGTCGTACGTAACGTTGTACGTTGGTAGGTAGGTAGGTAGGTCGTGTTATTTTTGCTGGAAAGTTATGGCACAGCAAGGAAAAATGAAAAAAAAAACCCGGGAACAAAATTCAGGAGACAAGTTAGCTTTTGATTGCTGAATATTGCATTCTGGAAGAATGGCTATACAGTGGCGTTTCGATTTTATCACTAGTCATTTTTATCACTACTCGCCAAACTCACGCTCGATTTTATCACGGTGATCAATTCGATTTTATCATGCTTTTTTGAAACGTTTAAAATCCAGCATAAAATACTCCCAGTTGTTGAAAATAGATTTAAAAACATAACTTTCATAACTAGGGTTAAGCACTACTTGGTCGCAACATGATTTTCTTCGTCATGAAGGGTTTTTCTTGGCCAAATTGTTCATAAATAAGTGCATCTTGTTGCCAAGTTTCAGACAATTTGGGCAACAATAACCCTCCATGACGAAGAAAATCATTTTACGTCCAAGTAGTGCTCTACCCTACTTTCTTATACCCAGTTATATATTTGCCGAATTTCTATAAAAAAATGTATAAATGATTTAATAGCAGAGTCTTTACTGGACAGGACGCTGTAGCCTGTAGCACTTCAAATCGTGCCTCAAATCTGATAACCATCTGTATCAATCAGCGCATTGCAGCGTATCGTACAATATGCATCACACTAGAGTATTGTTCGTACTGTGTCTTTTGTTGCTTCTGCTCGGTGGAAGCCACAGACAAACAAATAGAGCATTTGAAACCATTCGATAGTAAGTTGACATCTTCTTCCTGGCTTCATTACGTCCCTACTGGGACTTTACACCGGCTCTCAACTTGATTGTGTGGCAAGTATAATCATACTCTGAGCCCAGGGATGTCGAGAAATTTTCCAACCCGAAAAATTCCTAGACCGGCTGGGATTCGAAACCAGCCGCCTCCAGCATCGACTTGCTTTGTAGCTGTGCCCAAACTGACCGAGCTAATGGAGGCCCCAAGTGAGTTGACATATCATGCTCAATTTTGTGCGGTGCTATCAGTGTATTTATCTGTAACAATTTGTTTGTGCTATAATTTTGTGAAAAATGAGTCGTAAAAAACGTGTTTCATTGACGTTGGAGCAGAAATTACATATAATCCGAACAGTTGAAGAAGGAGATCTGCCGAAAGCTCAAATTGCCCGGCAGTTTGATGTTCATAGAACGGCTATTGCAAAAATAATAAAACAAAAGATGCCGTCATAAAAGCTTCGACATGGCGGTCTTCGAAAGGCAGAAAAACTTTGAAATATGTATCATCAGGTATCTCGTTTCTACAATCCTTTTCTTAAGTTTTATTTATAATCTAACTGTATTTTCAGGCAAGCATGAGAACCTGGAAATGGCTCTATTTTTATGGTTTTTGAAGCAACGTGAACTCAACACCAGAGTTTCTTCACGAATGCTCATTATGCAGGCTAAAAAATTTGCAGCTGACTTCAAGATTCCCAAATCGTTTAAATTCAGCGACACATGGTGCTTCAAATTCAAAGGAAGATTTGGCATTCGAAAGTTAAAAATTTGTGGAGAGAGGCTTTCAGCAGATGTAAATGCAATGAATGGATTTAAAGAAAGCTTTTTCTCTAAAATAGAAGAAAAACAGCTAACAATTCATCAAATTTACAACTGTGATGAATCCGTTCTGTTCATTAAGATGTTGCCTAGAGACACCCTTGTTCATTCAGGTAATTGATTAGTATTAGTAAGTTTATAAAAACAAACTTAGCATGCTTAATTCTAGATGAACAAAATGCTGCAGGTAGCAAAGTTATAAAAGATCGAATAACATTCATGCAATGTGCCAACATATCGGGCACTAACAAGCTATCTCTGATGATTGTTGGTAAATCGAAGAAACCACGATGTTTTAAAAATGTGCAACTCCCTGATATTCATTATCGAGGATCGCGTAGCGCCTGGATGGATCGTTCATTGTTTAGTGAATGGTTTTATGATTGTTTCATTCCTAATGTGAGACAGTATTCGTTGAGAACGGGTATAGCTCCGAAGGCACTGCTGTTGATGGATAATTGTAGTGCCCATCATTGCCGAGATAAACTAGTGTCAGACGATGGGTTGATCGAGACTATTTTTCTTCCGCCGAATGTTACATCAATCGCACAACCAATGGATCAAGGCGTTATACAAAACATAAAACTATTATACAGACGAAAATTGGAGCTGTACACGTTGGCTTCAGGTAATTGTACAAATAATATGTTTAAACTTATTATATGATAAATTTTTTTGTTATTCAGAATTGGACATTGGCACTGCTCTTAAAAAAGTTAATCTGAAAGATGTAGTTTTTTGGCTACACGAATCTTGGCAAGAAGTGGTTGAAACATGTGTTAAACGATCCTGGAAAGAGATTGGTGTGATTGATGATGATTGTTTCGTTGACGAAGATGATCTTCCACTAGCGCGATTAGTCGGACTATCCGATTGTGAATCTTCTGATATCCCTGAAGAAATCGAAGAGGAAAGACTATGCAACAAGAGATTGTCTGATCGCGAAATTGTGAGAATGGTTTTAGGAGATGAAACAGATGAGGACGGCGAAGATGAAGACGACGAATCAGACGACATTGTTGACGATCCTGTTCTCATTACTTCCTCCATTGAAACTAATCCGGCAGATAACAATCCTTGTTTTGAGAATAACAATTCGCCAGTTTCACATAGGAAAACAATAGAGTCTCTTAACAATGCACTTGAATGGGCTGAAGTGAACAGCATTGATCTTGCTTTTATTTTTGCTTTAGGAAAAGTACGTGAAATTGCTATGGAGAAAATTATTATGGACAAATAATCTTTTTTTTTTGTTTTTGTTCTTTGAACCCTAACAAACCTTATGATACTGATGACTTATGAACTACTGAAAATGGTAAATTTTGCTTAAAAATTTCGAAATCTAATGATTTGTTACACAAAAAAAGATTTCGCCAAATTCACGGTTTTACCAAAATACCAAAAATTTTTTTGACCGTGATAAAATCGAAAAACCACTGTAATTAAATATTTTCATTTATAGAATGCTTTCGGTGTTCACAGTATCTCAGGAGTCAACCAGACCCGCTTAGTACCGTACCTGGGGGCTATTGACCTCAAAAGAAAGGATGATATTCTCACGGCAGTGTTTATTTCAATGATGTTTACTACTATAACGTGTCGAGTCCGTTTCATGTTATCATAGTCGATGCAATACTACAAGTGGCAGTTTGTTCGGATATTGTACTGCCACTGCTCGGTATTAAGTCAATTGTAACTTATAGCGGGGTGATGATGGCAGTAATTTGAGTAGCAGTCGTGAGCCTCGTGTCTTATAGGTATCATGCTTGGACCGACTTGTATCTAATTTTATCAGTGATAAAAGGATGATAAAGGATGTGTACAAAATACAACCGGATAATTTACGTTCAACTACCAGGAGATTTTTTTGTTTTGATTTTTTAGTAAAATTAATCAATTATATATAGGGTGAGTGAGAATTTCTGTCAGTGAAGTATATGATCATAAAAATGAGAAGCTTACATGAACTTTAATTTTTAATGTATTTCCTGTACGGAATATTTACACCACTTCAACGCCAACATTTGATTAGGGCGAATCTGAAGTGGCGAACCAGCCCAGGAGGCTGAAAGCCACGATAATAAAGATATTAAAAACAAGGGCGAATCTGCTTCTGTAAACAAACACTTTGGCTGTTCATTTATCGGAAGTTGAATACAATTCCTTCAAATAGAATATATCAGCGTATGGATGTAAAGAGTGCTTAATTTGTATTGGTGACCTTTGGTTCAAGGGAAAATGACTAAGAAAGCCATTGTTTACAAATGCAGATTCACCCTAATCTAATGTTGGCAATGACTTGTCTTAATTTAGTGCAGTTTAAATTTGTCTCCCTTTGTCTTAATTGCCAGTGCGTTGTTGGAAAGCGTCACAACTGAAACGCATGATATCTTGACGCATGTTATTCCATATTTTCAACAAACGTTTCTTAAATGTTTCCACGGTTAGTCCTTTGGTAGCCCTATGTTTTGAAGTCGAGAGGATTCAAATCAGGTGAAGAAGCAGACCATTCTCTCGACGAAATAAAACCTGGTGTCCTCACACCAAGCCTGTGTAGCTTTTGGCTGGTGGAATCGTGCAGAGTCTTGTTGGAAGTAGTATGTTGCATTCTTGTAGTATCTCTTAACGAAGGTAAGCAAATGGTTGCTCAGCATTTTATCGATGTAATATGTACTGCAGATTTAAACACCAGGTTCAATGAACAAAAGTTTTTTTTTCAATGTTTTGAAGAAACATCCCCAAACTGTCACCATTAGAACATTCTAAAATCTTTGAACAGCTAGTTTATCAGGAGAAACGTCGGAAACATATGCTACATACACTCGATCATTTTGAGGGTTGTACTGATCCTGTAGTAGGAACAGTGTTTCATCTGAGAACAGAATTCTACAATCACCGGGCTGCTTGTGCAGCTTCCGCCATCTTTCAACATATTTCTGTCGAGCCATGTACCCATTGTTTTCAGTCCAATGTCGTTTTTCAAAATGCCCCTGATCGTTGATTGCGACATTCCCAATTCTTTAGCCACCTTTCGGCCAGTCTTACCAGGATTCGATGATTCGATTTGATGGCTTCTGGACACCTGACAGGTCACCTGACTGGTCTGAAAGGTATTTTCCAAGAACTGTTTTCTTTGTAGTGTTTGATCAACAATCAATATGAAACTAGCGATTAGGGACGTTATTAGGGGCGAATCATGAAGCTTGGGACCGATGTGCAGGTACTGCCTGAGCCAAAAACTATATTCATTTTCTTCTTGAATATTCAACCCCTGGTGTGATGGTGCAAAAGATGAATCTTTCGGTTATTCCAAGTCTTATCACGAGCTCCAATTTCGCACTCATGATTACTACGAGTCTCAAACGATTGAAAATTCAACTGCATAGTCACGGTAAGTCATGACAGTGTGGCATCGAACGGTCTGAGCTAGGAAGTGGAAAGCAGTGAAAGAAGTTGAAAACAGAGTGAAAAAAATGATGTGGACCACAAACAACCTTTCGATTCTTGATAAACGCAGAGCAAAGGGCAATCTGAAGACAAAGAAGGAACTGTACAGAATCGACTCCAATTGACAGGCAAAAAGGGAAGTAGGTTGCATGTGTGCATGTGGTTAACTTCGTAACACCGTTGCTGGAGTACGGAAGTTCCTTGCAAAGTGCAAGCCGATGTTGGAAGGCGCAATGAAAAAGTTTTACGTGCTTCGTCGGAGGATTGATGTCCTTTTGGAAAAAGCTGGCGAAAAGGGTGTGTCCCAATCAAAGAAGAATAAAGAGGGGAAGGCCGAGCTCCTAGCAGTTTTTGAGAAGCGGCAAACCGAGAGCAATACTGAAGAAGCTATTTCATCCCCCTTGCAGCGCCACAACGTCTCAAGAGCAAGCAGTTACCATGATCAGCACAATTGCGATGTCAAGAATAAAGCTTCCTGAAAATCAGTAGCTTAACTTTGCAGGCCACATTCGCAAATGGGTCACATACCGTTACATATTAAGTAGTTTGATTCATCGGAATGACCAACTGACCGAGATGGATTAATTTTCCAATTTGCGTTCGTCTCTCGTCATTGAAGCGTTGCAGCAAATTTCATCGGTTGATATGTAGCTGCCAACTACTCGATAGCTAGGGACAGCCTCCAGGAGCGATATGAAAATAGGAACCTCATAGTAAAGGCGCATCTTGATGCTTTGTTCAGCGTTGAATCGATAAAATTTGAATAGAAATCTTCAACAAATAGAGAAAATTGTCGAAGATACATCTTGATGGAGCACGATACTGGCTTATATGGGGTGCTCTAAACTCGATGCCGATGCTAACGCTTCGGCAATGGGAATGCCATCACTCGCCTACGGATGTTCCTGCCTCTGTGGATTTCATGAAATTTCTACGTAAACAAGTTTCGATTCTGCAGTCACTAACGTTGTCGAAATTCAACCAGCCGTCGAGGCGGAGAAGCCCAACCTCACAGTCAGCCACGCAATTTTACAACCTTCAAAGGGTTGTCTATTTTGTGGAGACGGTATTCATTCAGCCTTCAGATGTTAGCAGTTCTTGAAAGAGAAGGTCACAGAACGGTTCGAGAAAGTGAAGCGGAGTGGTTGTATGGTTCGTAAGAGTGGAGCTTATCGGAATTGTCATTTGAAACACCATACATTATTGCACTTTGGACATCGAACGCCATCGCCACAAGTGACCGGTTCCTCCGTCCCACTTGTACAGAACCGACCACAAAAAGCGAACACTCCGTATAGACAGCCACCGAGTCAGACCATACCCACTCAAAACCCTGGACCAGTTACTCGTTCGGCTACAAGTTCGCATTCACCACACACCCCTGACCATACACTAGTTAAGCAAACCAATTTATTGCCAACCAATGTCCTATTGCCAACCTGACCAGTATTCCTTTCTACTGCTATGATGATAGTAACTGATCGAAATGGCAATTTAAAATTTGCCAGAGCAATGCTGGACTAATGTACAGAGTGCTGCTTTGCCTTTGCAAGTTTTTGCCAGAATTTGCAACTAGAATTGAAATTGGTGTTTCCACCGTAAGGTCGTCAAGGATGGTTGAAGCAGTTTTATTACCACGATACCATGGCATGTCATAGTGTGAGGAAACTATTCAACTTCATGTTCTTCCCAAACTCTCCTCTACATTACCAGTTGAGCTTGTAGTCGTAAACTAACTGGCGACTCCAGAAGGTATCGTTTTAGCGGACCCTGGATTTTATGAGCCTGGCCCAGTTGATTTGATCATTGGTGCCGAGTATTATTTAGATTTGCGGAAGGAGCGTCGCAGAAAGGTGTCTAATGATGGACCCACATTCCAAATAGCTTTTTGGATGGGTATCTGGGCGCATTCCTGGTAGAGCGATGGACGTGCCATGGTATACATGTGCTCGAATGAAGATCTACGAGCGTTGTTGGCCAGGTTTTAGGAGCTGGAATCCTGTTACAATAAAAGAACGTTCTCCGTAGATGAGTCAACGTGTGAGGAAATATTTCAGCAAACAACTACACGCGATGATAATGGATCTCGTCACTCTACTCAAGAAACTATATGTCATCGATCGTCTAGGTGATTTCAAAAACACTTATGGTCGGACCCGTTGGCCAAGACCGGTTCGTCGTTGTTGCGGTTATTTCCAAAATGTACCGCATGCTAAACGTGTGGACCAACGATCAGTTCTTCAGCGGGTACTCTGGCGAAATTGAGCCAAAGATCCCGCAAGGTCCTATCAGCTTACAACCGTGACTAAGGCACCAGTTCTGCACCCTACTTGGCAATAAAGTGTCTTCAACAACTGAATTCTAGGTGGTGATCTTCTTACGGGTACAGACAGCCCAAACGAGAGTGGTTGAACTTTTGGACCTAACCAAATCCGCTGGTTTCACTTTACGGAAGTGGAGCTCTAACAGTAATAAAAATCTTTCGAGAATGCCTGCAGATCTCCGGGACGAACGGGCTACCCTAGAATTGGATTCATCATCGTCTCCAGTGCGAACTCTCGGGCTGATTTGAAAGCCAACCACCGACATGTTTCGTTACGCTGTACCACAATGGAATTCCCAAACTCCAATCACTAAGCGAATCGTGTTATCCGATGCCGCGCGGGTCTTCGATCCGCTTGGTCTTATCGATTTAATTGTGGTCCAAGCGAAGATATTTATCCAATCATTGAAGAAACACACCTACGACTGGGACGATCCACTTCCTCAAGAATATCAAAATCACTAGCTTGAGTTCCGTCGTAATACCATCGCATTCGGAACGCTCAACTACCTCAGATGGACGGGGGCTATACACACAATTTAACCACCGTCGAAATCCACGGATTTGGCGGTGCATCCGAGGCATCATATGAAGTATGCTTGTATCTCCCTTGTACATTGAATGATGGATGCATTTCTGTCAGATTGGTAACGTCAAAGCCAAGAGTCGTACTAAGAAAAGACAGACGATCTCTCGTCTAGAACTATCGTCATTGATCTTTGCAAAAAGTTATCCAGCAGCCTCCAAATATAACTTCAATCATACTTCTGGACGGACTCGATGATGGTTAAGTGCTGGTTATCTGTCACCCCGGTGGAAAATATTCGTCACCAATAGAGTATCAGAAAAATCACCGATAGAACACATAAAAAATTATGAATAGAATCATGTGGCAGGAGACGAAAATCTGTCACGTGGTACGACTGCTATACAGTTAAAATATCAGTCATTATGGTTCGACGGTCACCTTTGGCTAAATTCGTTCAACATGGCCGAAGTCGTCGGTAACTCAATCAACATTCGATAGTGCGCTGCTCGAGAAACGAAATATCGTCTCGCTTCCAGTCCTTGCGGGTGTTCCTAATGGCTCTGCAGATTCGTACACTATAGCTCACACCGCAGTCGCTCAACTAGACGACAGGGATGCCTGTCGTTAAAGAATTGAATAATTTATTGACCACTATTGTTCGTATTGCTAAGCAAGAAAGTTTTTCGGAAGAAATCGCAATCTGACGCGGGGTCGCCAGCTGAAACCATCGTCCAAACTGTCATTGTTGTACCCGATGTACATAGACGGAAAACTCCGCGTCAGCGGCCGGCTGGCAAACGCACATATTTCCGAATATCAGAAGCACCCAATGATTTTGCACCACTAACATCCGCTAGCCCTGCTAGTAATGCAGCATTACCATTCGAAACTCTTTCATGCTGGTCAGCAGCTCCTAATAGCATCAATGAGGCAGAAGTTTTGGCCTACTAACGTTTCCGTAATAAACCAATCTCGATCAATTGATGGAAAATCTACCAGCGGTTCGCGTTAGTCCATCAGCAGTCTTCGGGGAAGTAGGAATAGATTTTTGTGGCCCGTTTTACATCAAGTACCTAATTCGTCGTAGCACTAGAAAACTACATGTCAATTTTCATTTGTTTTGTGACTGGAGACCGTGTCTGATTTTTAACTCAGGCATTTTTGACCGCCCTCAGGAGATTTGTTGCATGTCGGGGAGAACCACAGGAGTGTGACAATTCCACAAATTTTGTCAGCGCCAGTAGAAGGCTTGAAGCCTTTGTGGGAAGCGGCCATCAAATCGTTTAAATGGCACTTTCGGAGGACGATAGGAACCACCCCATTGAGCTAAGATGATCTAAAACATCGTTAAGCAGCAAGTTGCCGCTGTATTCAAATTGCACCTGGAAAATCCTCAACTCTCTTATCACAACATCGGAAAATACCTCGGAATCGTGCAGTCAACAGTGAGTCGTGTGATTAAACGTTACTACGAAACTCGGAGCATTGAACGGAAGAAGAAATGCTGTCAGAATGGATGTTCTATTAGTGATCAGGATCACAAGCGTATCGTGAAAGTGTTTAAGCGGAATCCAATGCTTCGATCAGGGATGTATCCAAAACGTTGAATCTGTCCAAGTATTTCGTTCTAAGACCCAAGAAACGGGAGGGACTGCATTCGTACAAAGTGCAGGAGGCTCCAAATCGTGACGAACGGCAATATACGGTGGAAAGTCACGGGCCCGAGAACTGTACACTCAGATGCTGACGAAGCCTCATCGTCTCCTCATGGATGGACTTACATCAAGGCGGATTTCTGACAGCT
Source organism: Aedes japonicus (assembly GCA_034211315.2). Lineage (NCBI taxonomy): Eukaryota > Metazoa > Arthropoda > Insecta > Diptera > Culicidae > Aedes > Aedes japonicus. The sequence goes on along the minus strand of JASCZW010005952.1, from coordinate 94,697 downwards.
TCCGGCGTTACTGTATGAAGTTCCATATATAGTGAGGAAGCAGAAACTTTCAAAGTTTGCAAAGAAATACATACTTTGGCGATCCCTTACGTGGCAAAATGAGTGCACCAATCTTTACAACCGGGACTGTAAACGGGAGATCTATCTCAAGGAGTGTCTACAGAAGCGTCTGCTTCCTCTGTTGAAGCACAAGAGGGCCCTACGATCTTCTGGCAGGATCTAGCTTCGTGCCGCTATTCAAATGTTGTCCTGGAGTTTTACGAAACCAACCGGTTCACTTTCGTACCCAAGGACATGAACACCCCCAACGCACCGGAGCTAAGGTCCATCGAAAAATACTGGGCTATTATGAAGCAGCCATTACGGCAGCATCTCAAGGAGATCAAGTTTGAGGAAGACATGAAGAAAAAGTGGGTTTCCATACAGATGAAGCTGTAGCTAGATGTTGTACAGAACCTAATGAGTGGAGTTAAGCGAAAGATGTAAGCGTACGGATATGGTATTGAAGTTCAATAAACAAAAAACATGCCAAAAGCTTACTAATGGATTACATTTTATTGTCTGAAAGTTTGGAAAGGATCGGTCAACTAGGTAATTTTCTACAGCGTTTTTTCCGTGATGCAATTAGACGTGGGACAGCCTTAACCGCCTTCAAAACAATAACATTACCGGACGAAGCAGCGTGACAACATGAAGGTTGGCATGATGTTGCTCATGAACGAGTACAACTTGCCGCCACAGCGATGGCACCTGGACCGAGTCCGTGAAATAACCGTTCACACCAAGGACGGACTCTTCAAAAGGGTTATTTCGGAGATTTAAGTCCTCCCTTTCAGTGACAACATGTCCTTATCAGGAGAGTTCTAAAACTCTTACATCGTCGGTACTTCGGCATCACCCACAGCAACAGCAATGAAGAAGTTCAGTGTGTCACATGTGATCTCGTCATTAGTTCGAACGACACTCCAGTCATTATTTACGGTGCTGGGAGCATCTGCGGAGGTCAGGAAGTAAGTCATGTTAATGTTCATAAATTCAGGTTAAAAAGCATCCTCTCATTTCAAAATTCGATTGATTGACATCCACTTCACGGCCGCCGATGCTGACGTTTTAATAACAATTTTGAAACAATTTCGAGCGTAGTTATTTCGGCCTATTTGGCAGCACAGATATGTTCCACAGCCTTATGAATAGCCTGACAACACCCAGACAGAAGGCTCGCATTGTGAAGGACGTTCGCAAGAACTCAAAAATAAAAAGGGTTTCATGATTTTGTGCTGTAGCAATCGATATGCTGCCAAATGCCAACATTATGCACCTAAGATTTCAAGTTTAATACGAACAGTATTTACTGTGATAGGAATAATGTTTCAAAGCAAGAAATTACCCAGAAAAAAAAACATATAATTTATCTGAACTTTTCAACGGTATGAAGAGCTGTTGATTGGGTTGAGTTGACTGCTTTGAATTTTGTTATAATTGCCCAAGCTTTGGCAGACTCTTAATCTACTCATACGATCTTTGTATTTCATTTTGATTCAGGCAAATAAAGTCGATTTGTATTCAAAGCAAATCGATCTATCGATCTTTCATAATTTATCCCATAAAGTTTATACTTACCGATCGAGGGTCAGCTCTTCTAACTGATTCAGATCACAGGCAATGTACTCGAGGGCAGCGTCAGTTATCCGTGGACACCAGGATAGGTCAAGTGCACGAAGTTTTTGAAGGTTTTCCGCAATCAACTCCACACCATCGTCCGTCACTTTACTGCACCCGGAGAGCGATAATACTGTTAGATGGGGTAGCGAATGCACTGTAAATATAAAAAAATGAGACAAACTTTAAACTTTTTGAGGAAAGCATGCTATCATGTATATTATATTGTTCTCGTTTAGGAGTTGCTTCTGTAAAACTATTATAACTAATGTTTGTGACATGTTTAACTCTTTATAATAACCGCTAATTTTCACCGAAAAACTATAACTGAAATATTGAATATTACGTACATTACAGTGTTATGATATCGGTTGCGTTAAGGCTGAGCTACAATGGTGAGTGCAGCGGCGCGGTGCGGCAGTTTTTGACAGTTTATCGATATATTTTATGTCAAAAACTGCCGCACCGTGCCGCTGCGCTTCCCATTGTAGCTCGGCCTTTATCGGACTCGTTTGAAACACGCGAAAGACTTCGACAAGGCAAAATAGACTTTCCTGCCTAACAAGTGTCCGAAATTTAACGTGGGCAGGCTATCCATCCTAAATTTTGGACGCTCTCCTTTCAGTGTAGATTTTGAATTACTCCACGGATGGCTGAAACGTTTCAGTAACATGACAGCTGAAATTCTCATTTATTTCGTGGTACAACATGTTTACACGCTAAGATAAGATTACCGAAAATTAGGTTTCAATTTTACCGAAATATAGGTTTTGGTAGTAAAACTTAAAATTTCGGTAAAATTTAACGACTGATTACGATAAATTTTACTTATTTTTTAAGTAAAGTGGATTTTCAAATGTTTACGTATTTTTTATACCTAAATTTGGTTTAAAATTTTATCACTGCGCTGCATCTGAGAATCAACACTACCGCCATTGCGAAGTTTAGGACTTACATATTGCAATTGTACCGTCTCCTCGCCTTCAGGCTAAATAGTTTCGTATTTTGTTTAAAAATAAAGAAAGAAACCAGCTGTAGAGACTGAGATTTGTGGCAGCCAACCCGAAGGGTGAGTAGAAATATTTACCATAAGCGGATCATGAAAATTCCGGAGGAATTTGTTAAGGCGGTTCTGTGCTTGTAAATAAACATTCCCATAGTCGATTACTAGCCAATAGTTGCGGGCTATAGTTCGATTCAGGACACTAACAGCAAAATTCTATAGAGGAACTGAGCTGTAATTCGTGAAAAATTGACGATTGGAAAGTTTGTTTACAGACGAAGAAACGGCTTCGCAAATTCCTCCAGAATCGAAATATTTACCTTATTCCAATGAAATATATTTTTTTATTATTCATTTGTAGATCACTGGAAATATGGAGGAATTGACATTATTAATCGATGCGGATACAAGAAAAAAACTGGAAGGTAAGTTAATTATTCAATTTGTTTGTAAATCATACGACGAATCTCAAAAATTGAAATTAATTGCACTTGATTCACATACACATACTAATTTATTCTATATATTTCAGCCTGTCGAAGGTTGGTCCAATGCTCTACCACCAGGAGAATACCCTTACATTATTTGTCTGGCAACTGCACCAAAACAGGGAGTGTGTATTTACATGGAAAAATCATATTTTGTGGTCAGCAAGCAGCCATGTCTACTTGAAATAACAATAACTACTTGGAAATAAAATACCTAATCAAAGCCTGTTCACATTTTTCTGATCCGTTTAGCGGGGAATAAATCCGAAAAAAATAGATCTTACAACCTTGCTTTGAACATTTTTTTTATAGCATTCCAAAAACCCAAAACAGAAAAAAAACTTAATTTGCGCTAAAAATAAACGATTGCAAATAGTTAAATATTAACGTTTTTTGCTTGTCACCAACAGTACCGAAATATAAGTAATCCATGTTTACCGATAATTTCAGTATGTGCACTTTTGTGCGGTTATCGGTATTTTTTACCGAATTTTCGGTATGCTGGTCTTAGCGTGTACATTCTTGTTACATTCAGTAAAATGGCGTCGAATCAAGTGGAAGTGCGCAAAAGCATATTGTACGAATGGCAGCAAAATCCAAATTTATCGGTAAGAAGCGAAAACTATTGAAAAGTACCGTGTTTTGTGTTTGCAAATCATATGACCAGTTGATGAGTGTAGATCGAAAGGTTGGAAGTGGAACAAATCGAAAAGTATGCTCCCGACAAATGGGCAAGAAGGTGGTAACCATTATTGAGAAAAATCCCAATCTTTCCGTTCGAAATGTGGTTCGCAAAAATGGGAAGTCATAATCATACGTACAAAAACTGAAGCAGAGGCAAGGACTGAAGGCGTAGAAAGTGAAAAAGGTGCCCAACCGTGATGACAAGCACAATATCACTGCAAAAAGTCGTGCCTAGGAGCTTTACACTAATTTTTTGCAAACATTTTCTTGTATCATAATGGACAACGAAACATACGTATTCGAAGACCTTAGAGAGCTTCCGGGTCTGGCTTTTTAAACGGCAATGCAAAGAAACGCCGTTGCCGCGCATTTCCGGACAAATAAGGTGTCCAAATTCTCGGAGAAGTATTTGAATTGGCAGCTCATATGTAGTTTTGGTCGGAAATCTAATAGCTTCCTCTCTACCGGTACTATCAATAAACAGGGTGATCACTCAATTTTTATTTTCAAATTCCCGGTTTTTTCCCGGTTTTTTCGGACCAAATGTTAAAAATTACCCGGGTTAAGGCGCGGATCATGTAGTAATGAACTAGAATAACGAATAGAAAACAGTTACTCTAAGCAAACAATGTTGATCGAATTGAGTTCCAAATAAAAGGATATTTTCAGTATAAGCGTTGTTTATAAAATAAAAATGACTACATTTTAGGACCCAACGATTAACAAATTCTGCTTTCAGTTTTAGGCCCATGAAGCTAAAGAAAATAATTTAGATGATAGTCTGAAAACAGATGACAGTCTGAAAGTCAGTTTGTGTGTGTATCGCCAAATGATTTCTTTATAATTTTTTAAGAAACTTTTCCCAAAGATTCTATGAAAAGTTCTCAGTCATTGCTTGAGAAATTCCTTTTGGCGTTTCTGTATGTATTCTTCAGAAATTTGTAGCCATTCCTCCAGCGATTCTTTCAGCAGTTTTTTCTGGCAGTTCATTGGCTGTTCTGTTAAACTTTCTTGTGATGACATTTATGGTGGAATCCTTGAACTTATGAAGTTTTGTGATTGTAAAGGAATCCCTGGAAGACACCTCCCGCATATTCACAAACCATTCCTGGGCCATTTCCCTAATTGTTGACGGCCGCTTCCGTTATTGTTACGACATTTAGCTTTATAGTTGACAACGATAAACTAACAATCTCCTATATAGTTTTAACAATATGTCAGATGGTAGAGGGCCAAATAACAATATGCTGAATAGGCGGTTAAGTTAGGTTACCATAAAAATATGGCAATTTTCACGAACAAAAGTTTTGCTGTATTCTATGCCAAACAGTTGGTATATAATCTACACCGAGTGCAGACTATAAAACACCTTTCAATGACAATATGGCAAACATTAACAATATGTGTTAATGTAGAGGTTGTATGGTGAAAATGAGATTAAATTATTCGATAACAATAACATTAAATGTGATCATACATCTTACATTCGAAATATAGTTCTGACTGTAAAGCAAATTGTGTTTCGTTATGCGGGCTGAAAGAACTAAAAACTATAAGGTAATTGCTGAAATAATTCTTGGAAAAAACCCTGATTTAGTGAAGAATTTTAAGAAATTTTGTTTGCACGAGTTTCATAATCTCGTGTATTCAATTCTTCACGTTAAATATTCTGCAAGGGGTTTTTTAGAATTATGTATAAGTTTTGTCTAGAATGTTTGCAAGGATTCTTAGATATAAATCTCTAAACATTTCCTCAAGTATTACGCTGGAGCAGTGTTTTTTTGAAGTTCCTCAATCGATTGCTCCACAAAATTCGACAGAGTTTCCTACAAGGATTTCTATAAAAATATTATTCTTCTAATTTAGAAATATCTTCATGCATTCATTCCGAATAGATGAATGTTCTCGATATTTATTTTTGTTATTCAAAGCATAATATTTTGAAAGTAATTTTTGGTTATTTTTAATATCATATTGCCGTTCGAAAACCTATATATCGACATGGAATTTTCATAAGTGCCAATGTCGCAAACGTAAACAATGGCTTCTTCCGCAAATTTCTTAAAAATGCAAACTCACTCAAGTAAACTACAACTTCTATTCTAAAGGGAACTCCGCTTGTGTACAATCATCGTGGTAATTCCCTATGATTAAGCTAGCATTCTCGAGAAATTTGCGGTAAAAGCCATTGTTTATGATTGCGACCCAATGTCCCCTTATGAAAACTCCATTTCAATATATTTTGTGCAATTGTTGAACATTACCAGATCGATGGCACGATTACAAAAAAGGCTTGTTGGCTGTCGATCAGATGGAGCATCGGTAATTATGGGTTCTGACCAATCCGTCAAAAAGCTGCTGAAACGTGTCAGTTCTCATTTGATAATTATCAAATGTACTTGCCACTTTTTGGTTCTTTGTGAAAACTATACATGCAAGAAGCTGCGACTGGTTGATGCAAGATATTTATAGTTACTTATCATGCAGCCTCAAATGATCCAAGGAATTGCAGATGATACAAAATATCTTGGATTTGAAGCATCGTTCTGCATCGATCTACCACCAAATGGCTATCGTTCTAGTCAGTTGTCAACAGGAACTGCATCGTATGTTGAACACAAGAAGCTGTACACTTCGAAGGAGTTCAATTCAATTTCTAAAGAATATCCGTACTTTTACGAAAAATATGAGATACAGGCCATCGAAGATCATGACTTGGAAACTTGTTGGAGAAAACTGCTGTGTTTCAAACAAACAGATGGAAAGCTGGCTTTTATCTTGCTAAGAAAGTTCATTGCGAACTTTCTTCAATCTGAATAAGACCATCTAAATTGGAATGTTTGAAGCAAGGTTCTTGCCAAGATTTTCTGCTGTTAAACACAGATAAAAAAGATTTTTTAGTGAAAATTAAAGATGGGCACGAAAAATATTGTGGCAACTCTGGTCGCTACTAACTTACAAGAATGATCCACACGCAAAAAAAAACCACAATAGAAACTACCATTTCGAGAGTCAAATTGAGCGCAAACACCAATAATTTTCACCTGACTATAAATGCGTTTGATTTTACCATGCCTGCGATTGAAGTCAACCATAGTAGAGTTGGTATCAACATAAGATCTGTCAAATATACCACAAACGTTGAAGGTTTGAAGATAAGCGTAGTAAATTTGACTGAAATTTCATGGTAGTTTTAAAGATAGGCGTAGTCTGGTAAAATGATAGTTTCTACTACAAGATTTTTTTCTATGCAGGTTATTTAAAGAAGGTAAATCAATTGACACACTCTAAAATTGCACAGATCGTTATAGATGAACACGCTAAGAAAGGAATACCTAGAGCTCGATAATAATAACACACAATCTAAATTTTGAACAATCATGTGAACATAAATTCCCGTTTTTTTCCCGGTTTCTCCCGGTTTTTTAGAATTCCCGGTTTTCCCGGTTTTCCCGGTTCTGTGGCCACCCTGAATAAAGATGTGTACGAGGAAGAATGTCTGCAAAAACGGTTGCTATCGTATATCAGAAGCCACGACTCTTCAACTCTGTTTTGGCTTGATTTGGCCTCTTGTCACTATGCGAAATTCGTCATGGAATGGTATAAGGATAGATGAAAAATTATCGATAAGGTCTGCTACTCGAGCTGACTAATTTCTGACAGATGGAATCTCATTTTTGACAGACACCTCATCGAAAGTTTGTTGATCAATAATCTGTCAAGTTTAATTAAAATTAACATTAATACGCCAATTGGAACACAGCCTAAGTATCTGTTGGCAGGATGAACCTAGCGTGATAGAGATCGCATAGGACTGTCATAATCAACGGAGATGAGTACGAGGTAAAATATTTCTGAATAAATTTGTGTACTGATCATAACTGGAGCAGACAAATTCGTAGCCGAATAACCAATGCGATTCATTTGCCGATAAGTCGTTCTAGAAGCTGGGTTAATGATTGTTGCTTGATTGATTTCATTTTTTATTGTGCTTAATTGATATCATGAGGGCCTGTTCATAAACCACGTACTCATTCTTAAAATCTCCCCCTTCGTAGACTTTTCTCCATACAATTTTTTGAAATTTTGCATGGAGAGTAGACTTTGTTCACACAGCCACCTACTCCCAGAAAAGTCTACGTGGTTTATAAATAGCCCTTAAATTTGTCTCACAACGTATTGCCCTAACTTCTACGTCTATGGCATTAGAGCGGAATAACCGAATTATCAAATAATACTCACCATTAAATATCATTTGAATATTACAGTGAATATAACACTTTCGGTATTACAGTACGCGCAAAGTACTTTATGGTTGTGGTAATTGGGATTCCAAATAGGGCAGCATTTTTCTATCACAGACTGCACGAGGGAGCAGTAGATCGATATCAAACAGAAGCTATCCGTGAAATTTGTCGCCATCCTGAAGATGCGCCCAAGCGTAAGATAAAGCTATGTCCATTTAGAATCCGGAATAATAAAATCATCTGTATCTCGGTACAAATAAGTTTAATACATCAAAACAAAGGTAATTCATTGTACTTTAAGGAAAACATATCAATACAAATCATTCTTTTCGTTTCTAATGAAAATTCGCACTTTCTTCTTTATTCCTCCTATCAAACGCTGCACACCCCTGGAGTCAACTTCCTTGGCACATTTGTTCCACTTTTTGGTCATCTGGCCGTTTTTCCACTTTTCTTAAGCTTCCGCTTAATTATTGCCCAAAATCTCTCGATGGGCCGGAACTGCGGGCAATTGGGTGGATTTATGTTTTTATCGATGAAATCTACGTTATTATCAACAATCAATATGCAACTAGCGATTTGAAATTGGTTCACTGTTGTAGCACTCCTTGGTCCGAAATACACCTTGAAGCCAACACCTTGTTATACATATTTGCGCCTTTGTTTTGATTTGCTGTGTTATTTTGACAAAATATTTGAGAGTGTGTTCGTGAGAGTTCATTATTAGGGGCGCAGTATTATATATTTGTATGGAACCTACTGGTCTTAGAGATAGTCTATGTAATTATCGCGGTTCCACTGGATGATTTCCCGGCTGTAGTAGAAAGTCGCCAAATCTGGCCAAACCTTCACTAGACCTTTATGAGCTTTACGTGGTTTTTGAAGCATTTTTTCTTATACAGCTTCGAGTCCATCGTCTTATTCGTCACGAACACTTTGGTCTTTGCTCCGCAGCTGCATATCCGTTGTCAATTCATCAGTTTTTTTTGGCAAATTTGTCCATAAAAGCAATCTCAAACTTCGCAGGAACATCTCCTCGAGCCGTCGCCATGTAGAATTTTTGGCCAGGAAGCTGTCCGAAATCCTTTTTGACGTAGGTTTCATCGTCGATGAGCAGGCATCATTGGTACTTCGTCAAAACCTGCTGGTAAAATTTCCTAGCTCGAGTTTTGGTGACGACACTTTGCTTCAACTTTCTGTTTGGTTGCTTGCTGGCTCGATAAGAATGATACCCTACTCACAAATGAAACCTTCGAACGGTACTGCGAGCAGCAGCGTATTTTTGTGCGATTTCATTATCTGATAGTCCAGGGTTTGCTCTGACGGTTCTCAACACCTTCTTGTTCAGCTTGCGGTCATATGCTCCACTACGACGCTTACCTTGAGGCACTCAATCCACGCTCTTTCGCTCCCTGAAACGTTTGAGCACATTATACACGGTTGATTAGGCGATTTTCAATGTTTTTGCGATTTTTATTGCGGACCACGTTGGATTATCAACGTGGGTGTGCAGAATTTTTTCTCTCCTCTCGGCTTCCATTTGGAATAACTTTTGACTCACTGCACGAAACACCGTGAAATTTATACCACCGAAAAAGGGCGCTAGGTTAACAAACCGCTGTAAAAGAATTATTTCAGCGGTCACTTCCCGCTAAGTGATAAGTGATTCCGGATTCTAACCAGACAGAACTTTATATGCTATTTGTATATGAGTTGACAATCCATAATAATTCTTAGATCTGCGATATGACTCACACGACGTACCTTAACTCTTTGTGGGTTGTAGTTGACAATCAACGGTAATACGAATTTGGACGTCGATTTTCAGGTCATCAACATACGGCAGACTGTTAGTAAACAGTTGGGGAGGTAAGATGAGTACCATTGTATGAGGCTGCCGCTTACTCTAATTCTGTCCAATTTGGCTATCGCTATTGGATTGTTTAACTTATCGAAGGCAACTGATAGGTCAGTTTAGATGACATCCGGTTGGATGTGAACCGTCATACTGTCCGTAATGTATGAGGTGAGAAACAGTGGATTTGTAATGATAATGTTTAAAGTGAGGGACTAGGATTACCATAGCTAACAATTCGAACATTTTAGATTTAGCGCATAACGATGTAATGCCGCGGAACTTGTCGATATAACCTTTTCCATCTCTTATTAAGAACTTGACACATTTGCGGTACATTCCAGCACAAAGGAAACACCGCACCTACGAGGAACATTGACACAGATGACAGATGACAGATGACAGAGAGGAGTCACTAGGCTGTCAATGTGTGTTGCTTGAGGAAGGTGGTAGGAACGCCGTTCGGTTCGGGTTTGAAAGAGGATTTCAGTTCAGAAGCCGCTATGTTAATCATCGCGAGGTTGACGTTGATAGCTGCCAGCGCTGGAACATTACTGACTGCTCGAGCATTATGATCGCCAGATAAGTTCTCATCAGCAAACATACTGACAAACTGAAAGGAAAACAAATGACAGTTCATCTGAGTGGAAGAAGATATCTCGCTTTTCCGTACCAAGGTCAGAGTAATTTCGCTGCTCGTTAACGTTTCTCCAGCACATTTTAGTAAATTTCACTAAAAAAACGAAGACTGTAACATACGTGAAAAAAATGTTAGACCAAATCTACCAAGAACTAAGAAGTGTTGAACTTCCAAAGAACTTGAGACAAGCAGCCTTCGACCGAGTTTCGTGGCGCAGGTGTGGTCGTAATGGGACGTTGGACTAGCATAAGTAAGTAAATAAATTAATTGTCGCATCGAGGAATTGCGGATGAATGAGGAAAAGAATCTACTAAAGATTGTACGGAATCAAATTGCACCACTTTTAAATGGCTGTAACTTTTTACCCGTAGGGTATTTTCTATTGAAATTTTGGGTGGAATTAGCTCAATGTGTATTTGTTTACGCTGTGTAAGTTTCACTAGCAGATGTGCAATCGTTGCGAAGATGGAGTCGGCAGATGGAGTGGAGAACAGCAGCGGCGCAAAGAAATTTTGCGCACGTACCTCGAAAATCCGGACCTTTTCCATCGTGCCATCAGCAGGAAGCTGGGAATGGCACATTCTACGGTGTCTCATGTTTTAAATCGGTACCACGAACCACCGTATTTCTCGTGTTTTAAACCGGTACCATCGATCGGAAAGAAAAAAGTGGAGAAAAATTGATCTCCGTATAGTATTAAGATTAGATCACAAGCGGGTAGTTCAAGCTTTCAAGAGGAATCCCAACAGGTCAGTTCGAGATGTGGCGATGAGACTGAATCTTACCAAAACTTTCGTGCAAGATGCTAAAAAACGTGAAGGACTATACACGTACAAAGTCCAAAAGGCGCCTAATCGGGATGAACGGCAGAATACGATAGGTAAAACACGTGCACGGAAGCTCTACACCCAGATGTTGACGAAGCCACATTGCCTCGTTATGGATGAGAAGACGTATGTAAAAGCAAACTTCCGGCAGCTTCCGGGGCTCCAGTTTTTCACTGCTCATCATTAATTCGATGTTCCTGAGGACGTTAGAAAGCAGAAGATGTCAAAGTTTGTCAAAAAATATATGATTTGGTAAGCAATTTGCTCGTGTGGAAAGCGAAGCACCCTATTCGTGACAACTGGAACGGTCCATGGGCAGGACTATTTAAAGGAATGCCTCCAAAAATACCTCCGTCTACTTCCTCTTCTGAGGTCACACAATGGTCCTACGATTATCTGGCCGGATTTAGCCTCGTGCCATTACTCGAAAGAGTTTTTGGAGTGGTACGAGGCTAAGGAGGTCAATTTCGTGCCGACGCATCTCAACCCCCCGAACGCACCGAAACTGCGGCCAATTGAAAAGTACTGAGCCATCATGAAGCAGGCACTTCGGAAGCATCCCAAAGAAGTGAAATCGGAGGAAGATATGAAGAAAAAATGGATTGCACGCAAAAAAAAGTTGGTCCAAATGTTGTATAGAACCTTATGAGTAGTGTAAAGCAGAAGGTTCGTGCATTTGAATATGAAATTGAAATTGAATAAAACAAACATGGGAAAATATTCATAACAAGTTTGATGATGATTGGTTGAACAGGCGAATTTTGCCGAATATTTGTGTGTGTCGCAATTTGATTCCGTACACCCATTAAATCGGCAAACATACCAGATAATGTGCCTTTGTGACGCAGTTATAAAAGAAGGAGAATGTGCCTAAAACGTACAAACAGATAGGCTCTTTTTCTTTACATGATAAACAATTTCTATTTCGTCTTGCTTTATTATTAACTGTGTTGCGCTATCTGTTAAACATAAATAAAATACTTTGTAAAACCGTTATCAAGCTATTGTGCCTAATTGAAAAAATACACCAGAATTGAAATACTTCTCATTTCGTAACAATGCTCGCTGAGGCAGCATATAGGGGTGAGTACTGTATATCTCACCTCCTTACATTTATTTCCAGCGTAAAAGAGAACGAAACATATTTGATAAATTTCAAAGTTATTTTCGTTGCATTCAAAGCCACGTCATCGCCAAACAACAACACAATGCAATCCGGGAAAGTATGCCTCGGAACGTTTTATTGGCAGAATGGAATGGTATGGTGCAGTGTATTTTCATTTCTTCTTGCAGAAAAATATACTCTGTGTAGTTTGCAAGCAGGGTTGTTTATTGCTTGTATAAAGAAAAACCCTACAATCGTAAGTGGGCGTCGAAATGGCTGGCGTCTGAATTTTGCTGCAAGATTTTGAAATCCTTTCTATCCTAAGTAATGTGATGCCATGCCAAGACGAAACGACGTATACCACACTGAGGGTAGGTGGTAATGAGATATTTAAGCAGACAACAAATGAGCTAAGAGAAGAGATAGTGTTAGGTCCTTCATCATCATGTACTGACCTACTGATGCATGTTTTTCAAATTGGGTATGGTATAGATCCGAACAAACCGATTGAAGATTATTTTATTGACGGCTGACATTGGTCCGTGGCCCATTTTTTCGTATTATACCGCATTTTCAAAGGAAAATATCAATGAAAAATATTTTATTCGATCCAACCAAGTATCCATTCTAGAAATATATGTATATATTTTCTGTCAGTAAAACATAAAAAAAAAAGAAGATTGACTTATTTCTGACAGACGGCAACTCAAATTTGACAGACTCATTATCGAAAATTTGTTGATCAATAACATAAGAATGTTAATCGATTAATCGATTATTTTCCATCTGTCGAGTTTAAGTTAAATTTAAATTAATTCGCGAATTGGTACACAGCCTAAGTGGACCACTATCGCTTCTCGACCTAAAGGCTAAGATCAAAGTGTCTAAGTAGACCACGTCAGACTATAGAACAAAACTTATGACCTTTAAGAATACCACTTGCAGGGTAAAGGGTGTCCACAGTTTAATTGCATCACTTTCAATAAGCTGGAACATTTCACCCTTTGGGTTGATTTTGGTAGAAAAAGTGTTCCGTGAAGGATCGTGGTGGTTGCTGCCTCTAAACGCCAACCCAACTGTTCCCTTCGGGATCTCGCGAAACAGCTGCAATTGACCAAAAGTTTCGTGCAGAAAGCCAAGGAACGAGCCGGGTTTCGCTCGTTTAAAGTTCAGATTGCTCCACAACCGCAATGAAAAACAGAATAGGATAGCTGACACACGTGCGCGTAAGCTGTACACACAAATGTTGACGCAACCACACTGCTGCATCATGGATGATGAAACATACGTAAAAGCGGACATTAAACAAATTCCCGGCAACCAGTATGTGACTGCCAAAGACAAGTTCGATGTTCCAGAGTCTCTCAGGGAACAGCAAGTGTCAAAGTTCCCCAAGAAATTCATGATTTGGCATGGGATTTGTTCGTGTGGTAAACGGACCAAGCCTTTCATGAAAACTTCAACTGTAAATGGTCAAGTATATACATGAATGAATGCCTGAAAAAACGACTGCTTCGGTTTCACAAAACACACAACGCTCCTACAATTTTCTGGCCGGACCTAGCCTCTTGTCACTACTCCAAGGAGGTTCTGGAGTGGTACAAGGCAAATCAATACAAGGTCAATTTCGTACCGAAGGATCTTAATCCCCCAAACTCTCCAGAGTTGTGGCCAATTGAAAAATATTGGGCTATATTGAAGCATGAACTTCGTAAGCATCCTAAAGTTGTCACAACAGAACAGGAAATGTTTAAGTCATGGTTGAAAGCCGAAAAAAATGTCGTTGTATAAAATCTTATGCGTGGTATTAAGAAGAAAGTTCGGGCTTTTGGATTTGGTAAAGAAATACAGTGAAATGAAAATACATAAACCAAGATTATACATTGTATTTTATTCCCTGAATATTTCATGACAATCGGTTGAGAGACATTTTTTTAGGACGAGTTCAAAGTGATGCAACTTAATTGTGGGCACCCTTTAGCTCAAAAATTCCAGCATTTTTGCATAGTTTTCCCGACTGTTTATTTTTCGTTTTTAGTTAATATAAATTAGATTAAAGATCGACGAAGCTCAAGTTTGAATCATTTTTAAGTTTTAATAAATTTATTTTAAAGAAATTTGCCTATAGTGCTCAAGAGTGACAAAAAAACGCGTGTGTGTGTGTGTGTGTGTGTGTGTTTCTTTCGAATTTCTGTTTTTCCGCATTTCTGCACTTTTTCTAAAAACCAGCGTAACTTCCTCATTTTCCAACCGATTTTCACCATGGAGCCCTAATTTTTTAAGCTTAATACACAATATATATATATATATATATATATATATATATATATATATATATATATATATATATATATATATATATATATATATATATATATATATATATATATATATATATATATATTTTGACGTTATTTTGGTATTAATCATATGTTTTGCATCATTTTTTACAAATCCCAACAAAAAAATCGCTATATAGACTTATAAATAGCGTCGAAACTATTACTACTAGAATATTGCAATGTTCAGAAGATCGGTGTTAAATTTAATTCTGCTTCATTTGATGACCAATTATTTAAAATTGGATCACACGCGTTGGAGATATTCTATTTTAAGTAAATGTGTTTTTGTTCATTTATTAAAAAATCAACTTTTAACCATATGTCCAAAACTGTTCTACTTTAATTTTTTTGACGGCATTTTTGAATTTTGCATGAAATTTCACATTAGAAATGATGATCAGCTTACCGAGTTCATAAATGCTGTAAGCTAGTGAGATATGTTTAAAGATTCGGAGGAAATTGTTCAATCTGAAAGTCTGACTTGTTTTATTTTGGCAAAATGACGGTAGCCTTTGTCGCAAATCGGGCTTCTTGAGTATTGCGTAACCTGCTTTGGTCTCTCATTTTGCAATCGAAAACAAAGATCGCTCTATATAAATCATTGATTTCTTTCACTTTGAGAGCAACTGCAGCACTCAGATAGTCTTTATCTACGAATGTTTCCAGACAAAGCTTTTAGCTATATCCGTAAAGTGAGTTATAAAGGGTGTTTCGATCAAAATTTGGTCGACTTAAACTAGACGCATTTCTTTTCATCGTGCATTAACAAATTTTGAACACCCCTCATTTTGAAGATGTGTGCGTGTAGCATCATGCCTTTTGAGATTAGCACTTCAATTATCAAAATGTCTTCGAAGGAAGAGAAGCAACGCATCAAAATTTTGCACGTGCATGGTGACAATCCAAACTACTCTCATGCCAAGTTGGTGAAATTGTTGAATGTGGCTAAATCTACTGTTACCAACGTATTAAAAGTGTGCGGTAAACGTTTGTCGACGACTAGCAATGCTGGATCGGGGAGAAATCGAAAGCCGGAGGCCACAACGACGACAAAAAGAGTTGCCCGCTGTTTCGAGCGGAACCCCAACCTCTCCGTCCGAGATGTCGCAAATAGCTAAAAAACGAGCTGGACTGTCGACTTACAAGAAAATAGTGACTTCAAATCGCGACGATAAACAAAACACGTCGGTTAAAGCACGAACGGGAAAGTTGTACACGACGATGCTGACGAAGTTTGATTGCGTGGAACAGGACGATGAAACTTACGTCAAGGCAGACTTGAATCAGCTTCCTGGGCAGGAACTTTAAGCGGCAACCGGACGGGGAAAGGTCGAGGATATTTTCAAGAATATTAAACTGTCAAAGTTCACGAAGAAGTATCTGGTGTGGCAGGCCATCTATACCTGTGGCTTGAAGAGCAACGTTTACATTGCGTCCGGAACCGTCAACCAGGAAATTAATCTGAGCGAGTGCCTACAAAAACGTCTACTGCCTTTCCTGAAGCGACGCAATTGTTCCTATTTTGGGTGGATTTGGCATCTTGCCATTACGGAAAAAAGGCAATGGAGTGGTATGCTGCCAACAACGTTCAAGTGGCGTCCAAGGACAAGAACCCTCCCAACACGCCAGAGCTCCGTCCAATCGAACAATATTGGGCTATCGTCAAGCGGAAACTTAAGAAGACTCAAAAAACTCTTGTGAGCGAGAAACAGTTTAAGGCAAACTGGCATTCTGCGGCGAATAAAGTGGACATGGAGACTGTACAAAGTCTTATGGCAGGTGTTAAACGAAAGACCCGGCAGTTCGTATTCGGTAAAAATGAAGCTTAGCTGAACATTTCTCCTATATTCTGTATTAACTGAAATTTGAAAAAGAAAAAGGATTTGACTTATAAATAAAACATTGATCGACTCACACACATTACTGATTGACTAAATTTTGATCGGAACACCCTTTAATATCACGGTTAATGCAGGAGACGTCACGCGTTAAAGGGTATGCCAAAGGAGATTTGTTGAGTATCTTCTTCAAGAAAAAAACACAGTAAAAAGATCCTTGAAGGGGATTTCTGTCAACTCTCTCTTGCTGTTTTTTTATTTCCATTTTAAGGCAAAGCCGATTTCCACATACATGACTGGCAGAAGATTGCTCTCCGTCAATTCTACTTCAATGACCAATGTTGGATTAGATAACGCAGAAAATTAAATGTTTCTTTCTATCTGTGTGTACTGAGAAAATTTAACAGCTCTATCAGTTATGGCGGCAGCTATGGCGAGAACAGTGAAACAAATTTGGATCTATGGTTTGTTCGTACCGTCTGCCTAATCCGGTCTTGAAAAAAGGCAGAGAAGCGAAAGTTTATCGAGCGAAAGCCCGGTTCTGACCGTTCGACCGTTTTAAAAATCGGAGGATTTAACAGACACTCAAACGGAAGACGGAACCCTCCCAACGCGCTCAGAAGTTCTGGGCCAATTTGAAGAGGAGGATATATTCAAATAATTTCGTGGCCAAAACGACGGATGATTTGATAAAAAAAGCGAACTGAAGAATAAGCCTACAAGCGATGGCCAAATTTCCGGCTAACTGCCGCAACGTGACGCGGCAGGGAGTAGAAGTATTTATGTGAAATTTTTTTACCATCCATCCGAAAATACACGCTTTTTGTAATGCGATCATTAACACCTCACTTGTTCACCTTTTACAACAAAGAATAAAAAACTGAAACACTTTTTCAAACTATGACTATCGCGAGCAAATTTCTTGAAATTACACTAAAGCTTATCTTTCGACAAATAGGGCTATTTCGTGATTTAGTGACAGTTTGGAAAAGTTTTTAGGTTTTTAATTCTTATTTAAAAAAAATTACAGGTGAGGTTTCTGTTCGCTTCAATTTTTATGTTTACAAGTCTCCAAAAGGTACAGGAATGAAGCATACGGAGGAAACGCTTAAATTTTTGATAATAATCATGACCGACAGAGGTGAGAGAGACTAATTTAAAATTGGCAACAAAAGGGAAGTAGTTTTGTTTCAAAATGAGCTTGAACATGTTATCCATAACTGACTGGAATGGTCTCACCAAGTTCTATTTAGGCAATATTCAACTTCTTTCAAAAATTTGTTCTCTTTGAAAGCCTCCTGAAAAAAATTGAACTGCTTTGAGCTGAGGACGCACCAGTTCGAATATTTATATTTGATATTTAGAATTTTCAATGGTCTTACCTGAAACAGCAAAAATTAACAGAAATACGAAAAGTTCTTTCTTATTCTAAAAATGTTACGTGTGAAAAAAAAAGCTTCCTCTAAAAATTCTCCCCTTTCTAACTTCTAATAAGCCATGAGAAATTCGTTTTATACTAGTGAATGTAGCATCAAGCTATTTGGGTAAAGTTTTAAGTGATTTTGTGCACCATTCTTGGCACTTGCCACATTGTCTGAGCATATAATTTGTTTTTAACATACATTGATTCAACCAGCTCTTTAAAAATTTAACCCGTTGAGCAGGCTACAGTTTCCATCATGAGACGCCTCTGTGTTCTGGAAAATTCGTTGTGATAGAGCTTATCAATAAACACGTCAGTTGTTGGGCGATTCTTTTCCAATGCGCCTTAAATTTTAGAGCATTTTTTCCCATGAGAATGTGTTCTTCACAAGGTACAATTTCGCCTAGATGCTGCTGATTTATTCTCTGTCTGACATCCCCCGAATATCCTCACCAACAAAAAAAAAAACACAAATCGCAAATCATTGGGAAAGTTATTTCCTCTCTAGAATCTCTTGTATCGTACCTGCCAAATACAAATAGAGGGGGAAATACAAACTGTGCTGTCTCCCTTAGTTTAGTCACTAAAGAAATAGTAATAAAAAAATATGGTGAAGGTTGCTGGGCTCGATTCCGGATCCGGTCTACAATTTTTTCTGAATGGAATGGTACATTTCAACAAATAATTGTGGAAGTGCTGAAAAAACAACTTAGCTAGGAACCAGCTCGAAGTCCCAGTAGGCACGTAATAAATCCATAAAAGCAGAAAGAAGTAAGGTAAATTGGATTTCGCTTTTTTGGGATGTTAGCACCGACCGGAAAGCGTTTTTCTGTCAGCATGGAATGTAATTTTCCGGTTTTGATATATTTAGATTTCATCATTCCGTTCGTTCAAGCTGAAATGCTTGTTGTATCAACTTACCGATATTTACAACTCCGTGGTTGGTCAGTTCCCAGCAGGATTGTAACCGCAAGATGCTTAGGCTGTGGCTTTGTTTGGGTGAAAAATAACCGAGGGCTGCATCAGTTACGTGGTACGCCTATAGAGAGCAAACAAAAGTAATCGATATAGATACTGCAGGGAATGAATTGGAGAGGCACAACGGTCTGACCTGCAGGGAAAATTCGTACAATGAAGGCAACAGTTGTGCTACAGCTCCGACCGCTTCGTCTGCAACATTTATGCAATCCGCAAGAGACAGGGACACTATCCGAGGCGTTAGGCAGGCCCAAAGACCCGCTTCCGTAATTTCGTTGCACCCGGCTAGTTCCAGTTCAAACAACGACTGCAAGTAGAGGATAATGCGAATAGAAAATGTGTTAATTCATGTTCAAAGGAATGGCTTTATCGAAATATATGGTTTGTTGACGCGACAGATAAGTATTAGGGTGCCAATGAAAATCACATATTCGAATGTAAAAACAAAAGACATTGCTCAAAAATTTTAGTACTCAAATATGACCTTATTTAAAATTTGACCGGATATGGTTAAAGGTGCCTCTAATCGATCAAAGTATTGACATTTTTACTCATGAAAATTTTCGCTGAAAAAATTGAAAGAGAATTTGGATTTTGATGCAAGATGACTTAAGAATGGGTTATATTTCGAAATCCCAGAGATTAGCCCAAAATATGTACATATGCCAAATTTGGACTTAATCGGACATGGTTTAATTATTAATTGGAACGTTGAAAACATTCGAGTTCCGTGGAGTCACCATACTTTGCGCGGTTCCTAACTTCCCGCACTCAATCATTTTCGGATATATGTCATCTTAAGGGGACCCTCCCCTGGATATGGGCCAAAATAAGGCAAAGTTGGTATTTTTTGTGAGAGAATGAAATGGCGTACGAAGTTCCAGTTTTGACGATTAAATTTGATTATTATTTCAGATTTCAAAGCGATAAAAAAATGTGTAAATTAGAAATGGCGGCTACAAAATGGCGATTTCGTAAGACTCTGCGCGTAAAACATGGGTCGACAACTTCAAGCTTGCAGCCTCTTGTAGTGAACATAAATCAAATCTAGTTATTATTTCTGAAAGATAATAAAATTTTCTAAGGCTTGAACTAAATTTCAGACAATTTAAACTTTAACTCATTGCATAGTAATCATTTGAACTGAAAAGTTGAATTTTTCGCTACTTTTTTTCATTTCAACCGTGTTTAAAAATTATAAATATTTAATTATCAATGTCAATTTTTAGTTCAAGCCTTATAGTTATAACCTTTCAAACAGTTATTTGATGGAGGCAATCAGATTAATAGTTCAAGCCCGGGGTTTGAAATTAGATTGAAAAATATGGTTTTGAGAAAAATGCGTTCAAAGTTTTTAGCGCAAAGCGCAGTCCACGTGAGAAAGATGTGTTTGAGACGCTGTCATTCAATAAATATTCATCGTATCAAAAAATCTTATTCGCATATATTCTACGAATATGTGGCTTTCATTTTTTGCTAAAAAAAAATCGATTTTTTGGTTCAAATTCAGGGGAGGGTTCCCTTAATTTGAAAAATTTTACTACTGCAAACAATGCCTCACATTACCTAGGGAAATTAATTAAGTAAACATATTTCAAAAAACTCGTTAAACTCGAGATACGACCAAATATTCATGTAAAATTGCGCATTAGGAACCGCGCAAAGTATGGTGCGTAAACGATACAGATTAATTAATCAATTGATGAAATTGATAGAGAATGCCTTTAATTGCTGATATATTATCGTGAACAGCATAATATAATCAGTGTAAGATATTTCATTAGGGTGGTTCTTCCATTTGTGTGGCTCGTGCTGTCAAAGAATTTTCTGAATAACCTTTTATTTTAAATGATTATTGCTTGAAATTATTTCGCAATCTCGAATATTTTTTAAGAGAAGGAATCGTTTTTGTTTTCAAAATACCGAACATTTATGTATTTTTAAATCCTTTTCCCAACATTCCATTGGCGTTTTTTTTTCGTATAAAGGGTAATGCGATCAAAATATGGTCAAACAGTAATGTGTGAGAGTCGGTCAATTTTTTATTAATAAGGCAAATTCCTTTTCTTTTTCAAGTTCAGTTAAAACATAAAACAGGCGAAAACATCCTTTTTACCGAATGCTAATTGCCGGGTCTTTAGTTTAACACCTGCCATAAGTTGTTGTACAGTCTCCTTGTCCACAGCAACACGCCAGTTTTACTTGAACTGTTACTCGCTCACAACGGCTTTTTGAGTCTTCTCAAGGTTCCACTTGACGATGGCCCAATATTGTTCGATTGGGCGAAGCTCTGGCGTGTTGGGAGGGTTCTTGTCCTTGGACACCACTTGAACGTTGCTGGCAGCATACCACTCCATGGCCTTTTTTCCGTTATGAGAATTGGCATCTTCCCAGCCAAAATAGAACGGAACAATTGTGCCGCTTCAGGAAAGGCAGTAGACGTTTTTGTGAGCACTCGCTCAGATAAATTTCCTGGTTGACGTTTCCGGTCGCAATATAAACGTTGCTCTTCAATCAACAGGTCTAGATGGCCTGCCACACCAGATACTTCTTCGCGAACTTTGGTAGTTTAATGTGATTGAAAATATCTGCCACCTCTCTCCGTCCGGTTACCATATAAAATGTCTGTCCAGGTAGCTGTTTAAAATCAGCATCGTCGTGTACAACTTTCCCGATCGTGCTTTGGCCGACGTGTTTTGTTTATCGTCGCGATTTGGAGTCACCACTTTCTTATAAGTCGACTGTCCAGCTCGTTTTTTAGCTCTATCTACGGTTGAAGGCGTCACTCCCAGCTTCTTTGTGACATCTCGGACGGAGAGGTTGAGGTTCCGCTCGAAACAACCTTCAATTCTTTTTGTCGTCGCTGTGGCCTCCAGTTTACGATTTCCTGCATGTCGACAATCGTTCACAGAACACTTTTAATACGTTGGTAACAGTTGATATCGTTGGCGTGAGAGTAGTTTGGATTTTCGCCATGCACGTACAAAATGTTGATACGTTGCTTCTCTTTCTTCGACGACATTTTGATAACTGAAGTGCTAATCTCAAAATCAAAATAGTGGCATGATGCTACACGCACACATCTTCAAAATAATTTTAATGCACGATGAAAAGAAATGCTGCTAGTTTAAGTCGACCAAATTTGATCGAAACACCCTTTAGTATGATTATGTGACAAGTACAATCATACCCTATGTTTGGGAAGTCGAGAAATTTTCCTTAACGAAAAATTCCTAGACCAGACCGGGAATCGAACCCAGACACCTCCATCATGGTGTTACTTTGTAGCTGCGCCTTTACCGACAGAACTAAGGACCCTAATCTTAACCTACAAATCCCTTTAGGATCGTGTGCAGTGTAACCAGGCATTGATCGTTCAGACAAAAACCGATTTTTATAAGTAACGATAAGTATTGTACGGTATTGTATAGTAACTAATAAAAAACAAAATTTCCAGCTTAACCGCTGATAACACACCAAATAGCCCCGTTGCCGTACAGTCGTGTTGCGTCATAGGCTATCTCCCGGATACCGCAGACGACTTCGTGCAGTGTGATACGTGCAATACGTGGTGGCACCAATCGTGTGCTGGTTTACGGGATCTGTGGCTGAGCGCCCGTGGAATTATCAGCTGTGTTTTGTTAAGGTTTTGAGCATACGTACTACGTCATCCTCTGCAAGGTTCACACGGCTATCGAAAAACTGGAAGAGCAGCTTCAAATGGAAAGAAAATTCCTGGAGGTGTCGGTGGTCAAGAGTGAGTAAACGAGAAAGCATCGTAAGGTATGGAGATAGATCGGTGAGAATACAGGTCAGCTGAAGGCGGTTTAGCACTTGCGGACAACCAGCCTAATTCCTCGACGCTGCCACTCACAACACTCAACCCAGGTGAAGTTGCTGTCCGTACCACCGTATCCGATGTTCCTGTGAACCAGAACGAGCAGGTGTCGAGTCCGTTGAAGCATCCGTCAATATCGGCTCCAGTAAGGCACGAGCATCATCGCAACCAACTGAGACATTAACCCCCGTACCCCTTTGTACCGCAGGCACTGGTGGTGCAATTGCTCATGTACCTCAGACAAAGCATTCATTGAAATTGCAGGTCACGGTGGTTAACAAAGGAACGATTCCCAAAATACTTCGAACGTTTTGGAATCAACGCTAAGGAACAATGGCAGAGTACCCGTATGTAAAAAGGGTCCCTTGTCCCCAAAACAATCTCCATCAGGTAAGCCAGAACAAATCTTACCCAACAACCAACCAGCTCAATCTAGCTTTGAGCACGACAATCTTTTCCGCTTAATTAAGCAATTTGGGAACATGATCCTGTCTCAACCAACACAAATCCCTCCAAGCAATATTATCTCCGTAGCCACATAGATAACTCGTACGTCGTTCCCACAGCCGAATATCGCTCCGCCATTCTGCAATGTGCCAACCCCTATTCCAAACTTGGGAGTTAATGCACTTTTCCTCACCCCCTCGCAGTTAGCCGCTCGGCAAGTAATGCCAAGAGATCTGCCCTTGTTCTCGGGCAATCCAGCGGACTACCTGTGTTCATAAACACTACGCTGGCTTAAATATGCAATGGTGCTGAAAATTTATGACGGCATCAATGCTATGAGACAGTTCAAAGTCGTCTTCTTCTCCCCAAATCAGTGCCCCACGTCATGGACACACTGTACTTGTTCTATGGGAGATCGGGTTGCTTATTCACACACTAGGAAGGTCAATAAACTCGAGACTCTCATCGATTTCGGTATGGCAGTCCAGAGCCTCTGCAATCACTTTGAAGCTTCAGTTCAATTTGCGCATTTGTCAAACACGTCTCTGCCAATTGTACTTGTGGGAAAACTTCCAGCGCATGTGTTTTGTGAATTCTGTGTCGAATGTGATATCCTTTCCATGGGGTTTCTTGGTAAAAGATTGCGTGCTTGAACGGATACAAATTTCACAGTCTCCCGCACTCTAACGGAACAATCAATACTTTCTCTTCGTATCTTTGGTTCTAGCTGAAATTGCTGTTCACTCCTAGTGTCGCTTTCCGACATATATACTTGTGTATCAGATGGACGCCACCATTTTCGGTCTCCTCAGATGGAATGACATCGCCGCAATTGGTTAGGCTTCCAATGCAGTTTCGTTCCAACACAGCTTCTCGAGTGGTAGCCTAGTTGCGTAGTGCCACATAACCGAAGCAAACGTAAACACACACTACAAAATACCGTTGGAAGCGCGTTTCACACAGTCACTTCCGGTTCACTTCCAATCAATAAATCAATGGTTGATTTAAATATTTTGTATCGAATACTGAAGAAAATGTTTGATTTCGCGCAATCGACGGAACAAAAGAAAAACACGTCAATTCGAAAGTGCGGTTTGCGCGTTCATGGCAACCCCGTCCGTACTAGTAGAGAAGATATTCCGATAGGATATTAGTATGGGAACAATAATTAATTCAGCAAATTATCAGCTCTATTGCGGATCATCCGGCTTCCTTGGTAAAAAAAATATAACGATTAAATATCCATACATTTTTCAGATTGAATAAAAGTCCATACATTATGATGTTGGTCGTCTCCTACATGTGACTACCGGTAGAATCGACTACCATCGGTTAATTGAAAAACGACCATGCAAAATGCCCAATCATTTAAAAAATAATTCTCGCTATCCTGGCCGGAAAATTCGTTTCATCGTACTTTTGCATTAGTTTCTACCGAGAAACCATCGGAAAATTTTGTTCACGTGCCTATTGGTGAATTCGACGAATCCAGACAAGCTTAGCAAAAGTGATGTGATGAAACCCGACACTTTAATATTCTTCTAATTAATGGGATCTACATAGAACAATATTAAAGTGTCGAGTTTCGGCACATAATTTTCTGTTATTTACGAAATAGCTATCAAAAAACAAGTTACATGGAGGCCACGCCAGAAATTTCATTAAGTTTGTTGTATCTGATAAATCCTTCACATGAACCTACTCCCGAACACTGAGATATAATTGAATTTTAGCTCTCGTGTTGTTTATATAGCTTAATTATTTCTATAAATCTAATTAATTTTACCCATACCTAAATGTACAAAAATAAACAATACCAAAATATTTAAAAAAAAAAAGATATTTTTAGATCCACGTCATGCTGTGAGTAGTTGTAATGGACTAGGTCAATGATGATAAATTACCCATTGGATACACTGGCTAAAAGCTTTGCTATTAGTATCTTCAACTGATTATCGTTCGGTTTCGGTTAGTGCTCTCGAAAATGGATCTACGGCAGAGATACCTCCGATGGTGGTTTGGTGGTGGTAAATAATACTTATTTGCAATTACCGTTATTTTGTGGCGCCACTTGGCTTTGTCCCGAGAGTCAACAAAGGCCACCGGTGGCAAAGGCAAAGTAAAGGTCAATAAAGTCATCCATCAAAATTTTCCGAAACAACAGCAATATCATTCTCACGGTTCAACTGAAATGCACGGTCAAGTCAGAGGTTATTGAATGAATGGCAAACGTAAATTTGTCCATTTATGGTGCCACTCGGGATGAAAATGTCGCTTCTGAGAATGCATTCACATATTGCCTGCCATGTTTCAATTTCTTTGGTGGTTTTTTTTGCTTAAGAACATTTCATTTTTAATTTAAAATTGATTGGCAACATTTTGCATCGGCAGTAATCCTTGGCATTGATTCTACCGATCCTCTTCCACCATTGGAGAAGCTCAGAAACGACGTGTTTCAAATGCATCACTGAAAGGAAGACCCGCCACCCCTGGGTGGGATGACGATTGCACTAAGTTGTATCTTGAGAAATCCGATGCGTTTAAAGATTATCGTAGACATGAAACATGTGAGTTTTGTGATAAGTACCTCAAGCTTGAAAAGAAGCTTAAAAACTTACTCAAAGCAAAGAAACACAATTACTGTCGTTCGTTTATAGAGGGACTTTCTAGAGAAACCTCGATGACAACGCTTTGGAGAAAGGCTCGCTACATGCGAAACCGCTCGTCCTCCAATGAAAGTGAAGAATACTCCATGCAGTGGATATTCAACTTCGCTAAAAAGCTTTGTCCAGACCAGTCTTGATAAAATTCATGCACGTTAGATTCAAAAGCGTGGATTTTCAGGCAACATAACATTGACTACCTATAAGTTCCATGCACGCAAAAAAAAGTCGTAGTATAAACTACCATTTCGAGGGTTAAGTTAAGCGCAATCACCAACAATTTTCAGCTGACTATAAATGCGTTTGATTTTACCATGCGTGCGATAAGATCAACAATGTTGCGGTTGATATCAATATGAGGTCTGTCAAATATACCAGAAACGTTGAAGGTTTTACTACAAACGTAGTGAATTTGACTGAAATTTCATGGTAGTTTTAAAGATAGGCATAGTCGGTTGAAATGGTAGTTTTTACTACAAGATTTTTTCCTGTGTGCGAAAATCAAATTACTACTCGTGACAACAAAAGTAATCATAAGAATAAACGTTCGATTTTCAAAAGACTTCGATATTTATTTATGTAAACCGGGTCATTTTCAAAATGGATTTCGAAAAGTCAGAAATGAAATTTAATAAACCATAATGAATATCAATTACCCGTTGGTATCGGAAAATTTGCAAGGGCAGCCGAACCCAGGGTATTATTGCTCAACATTGCTAGCATATATTCTTCTGGGACGATGATGGCGGACCTGGTGGTTCCATGTTCGTATAAGGATTCAAAATCACTTAATAATATTAAAAAAAAAACATCACAAGAGATGATATTCCGATTTCGTCTTATGAAATTCATGCGTACCGATTAATAATCAAAACGACAGTGACAGCTGATTTTTGACCCGCACTTAGAGCCGACTTAATTCATTACAGCAAACAAAATTCAGTTGGCATAGAAGTGACAGCGGTAACCATGAAAACCAGGAAAGTAAACATCATTATTACAGGCGGAAAAAATTCAAAAAATCAACTTGCTCATTTTACAATAAATAGGGAAACGGGACCTATCTTGAGCTCAATAAGCGGACCTCCAGTGGAAATCGGTGAATATGAACTGAATACCGAACACTGAGTACACAAGTTATTCACAATTTATTCGTCCACTTGGCGTTAATCGTTTAGCAACACACAAAACATTCGATTCTGATAATTTTCTTCAAATTTAATACGGAAAAGTTGCCACTGCTATGTACCTATATTAATAATATCACGAAAAACATTAATCTCATCTGTGTACCTATGTTAACCGTACTGATTTTAATCAAGAAAAAAATACACACAAGTTAACGCTCTTCACTACTACACCCAAAAATGAAGTAGATCATTTGACAGCACTTCACGTGTGTTGGGTAGCATGCATATAACCAAGACAAAATGAAAGGGTTTGTTTGTTATTCTTCCATGAGAATATTGACAACAAGGCTCACCGTAACGTTGGGCATAGAATGCTCTATGAATGATTGAACACGCACACCAGCGTTGATGTGTTCGCTATATAGTATGTGAGCAGTGCAACATCAAGCGATTACGTCGATTGTAAACACGGTTCAGAATAGGTGCAAGCGTATTTATTTTATTGTGAAAATTAATCCCATAGTTTTCTAGTATTTTATCACTTATTCGTAGATTCTCGTGTGGCTAGTTTAATAAGTGAAGTGTGATTTTTATGGTTTGTGCAATTACGCACCGAAAATGTGTGAGGATATAGTGCAATTAAAGAGAAAACTTGGAGTCTGGCTCAAGTATATTCCCTAGTACGGTTTGTAGTGCAAAGGTAAGAAATTGTGTTGAAAATCTGACTGCTCATTATTTTTACGAAATTTAAGTCTCCGAAACGTTTTTGTAGCTTTTAATTATATTCAAGACATAATTTTATTTGCGAGGATTGTATATTCTTGGTTACTGCGTCCATTGGAAAAATTAAACATCTTTTTACGTTTGAAGTTGGATGGCTGCAGAATGTGATGGATATATGTACTATGGTGAGAATAGGTTCCGTTTCCCTATATATATATATATATATATATATATATATATATATATATATATATATATATATATATATATATATATATATATATATATATATATATATATATATATATATATATAAAATATATATATATATATATATATATATATATATATATATATATATATTTTTTTTTTTAAATTTTGCACACTATTTAGCGTTTATTTTCCCAAAATTTTATGAAGATTGAATGAAAATTGTGCTCTTTACAATATTGCAAAGTATGGGTCCTACATGATCGTGGTTGTTTACTCCCACCCTGCCCTTCGGTTCAGAAAGGGGTATGGGCGCGTTCTGTCGAGCCGGTCGCGGCAGATTTCATGTGTGAATCGGCTGCCTCATCAACGTTCAAAAGGGCCTGAACCAAATGGACAGCTTGTAATGATCACTTGAAGATACGATGGGGGATCATTGCCAAGGGAGGGACCATCAGGGCACCCAAGTGAAACGATTTGGATAGGGAGCATGGGACTGCCTCCTCCCTATTGTTAACATTTCGTGGAACGAGGGCGGGCTCTTCGACCCCATCTATTGGGTTTATTCTGTCAATCGAGGGCTCGACTCTAATGCTGTATGTGTGAACTTGCTTTTGGAAGGAGATTCTCTTCCCTGTATTCGCGGGTTTCGCGTAAGTGTCTCTGCTTACGGGCCCGCCCAAACGTTTTTGGCCCTTCATACAGGAGCTTGAAGATCACAAACAACAGTAGAATCCTGATCAAATCGTTTTTCAGATTATTCCACTGCTATGGAAAGTTACCTTGCTACAATAGATGGTAGTATCTCATCATCATCATCATCATACATGATCGTGGTTGTTTACTCCCATATAAAACGTATGGAGATTCGGAAAAAAACAAACCTCAACTAAGTTTTCAAATATGCGCACATAGACCACAGTAGGCTTAATTTAATTATTTTTTTGTCAGCTTTCCTACAATTTTATCTTGCGAAAACTTGCGCAAATACGGTTCCGGCCAGAGTCCTGGAATGTCGGAAAAACCCGTGACATTGGTAAACACATAAATCTCGAAACAAGATTACCACGGTTTTACCCTTCTTACGAAGAAGTGTATGTATATGTATGTATAAACGACTTTTCCAAGGCCTGGAGGGCCGAGTTTTATATACAACGAACCCAGCTCAATGAACTGAACATGGCTGTGTGTGTGTCTGTTTTTTTTTTTAGACGGGATGGAAAATCTGCAACCAGACACCTGAAAGGGTGTGTGGATGAGGATGCCTCCTCGACCCACTAAAAACCCACCCGTGCCTTAAGCCCTGGACCGTCCCCGGAACCACCTTTCGGTATTACTTCGGGGAGGGGGCTATTGTGCTAGTTAGGGATTTAGTAGCTAGGTGGTCCCTGCGACCTGCCTTTGGTCGTTTCGCTATTTTTCCCGTCCTGGCACATCCTCTGGACCAATTTTACCGAAGTCGTGTCGTGACCGCTTACGGCCGGTTCTCGCGCCGTCGAAGCGAGGGCATGCGAAGAACACATGTTCCGCAGTTTCCTCGACTCCCGCGCACTCACTGCATGCGGAGGACTGTGCATGCCCATATTTGTGCAGGTATTGTCTAGAACAGCTGTGGCCAGACAATATCTGCGTTAAGTGGAAGTTCACTTCACCGTGTCACCTACCGACCCACCTGGTTAATTCCAGGATTAGTGGTGGTGGAGTTGTTCTATTCCCTTTGCCACTTAATTATGGATGCGGCTCTAGTGGTCTTCCGAATACCTCTTGTTCTACGTTGTTCGAAGCACTATACGTCCTTTTTTACGACCATCCCTATTGGCATCATCCCCGCTAGGTTCGGTATGCACTAATCACTCTTAGGCACATAAGCCTGTGCGTACTTTCTAGCTTACTTACGTAGCTTTTGGTCTCAAGGCGGTGATCCATGCCGGCCCGCCGTACCTAAGTATGGACAGGGGGACACTGGGTAGGAGTTTACGCTTACTCCCTTGAACCGCCGAGCTATTCGACATCATGCGGGATAATGCGGGATATAGCCATAGAGGATTTCTTGCAGGCGTAATCGACGTGACTGACAAGGGACAGCTGATCGTCGATCATAACTCCAAGATACCTCAAGAACCTCTTCGATTCTATTCTGCAGTTACCTGTACTGATCGTCGTATTCTTCTTTAGCATTACAAGCTTATTGCTTTCACAATTAGCTTATTGCTTGCTCTCAACTTAGTGTTCTAGATGCACTTACACAGTTATTAATTGAGAGCTTTCGATGTCAGGTACCATTTTTGCATTAGTATGTTTGTTTGGCAAGTACAATCATACGCTATGCCTAGGAAGTCAAGAAATTTTCCTTAACGAAAAATGTCTAGACAAATCCGGGAATTGAATCCAGCCACCTCCAGCATGGTGTTGCTTTGTAGCTGCGCCTTTACTGACTGAGCTAAGGGAGGACCCGCATGTTGCATGTCGCATGTTGCTCCGATTTCCGATTGTTCACCACCGTGACCTCAGTCTTATGGTGGGCTAGCTCCAATTGCCTGGAGCTTATCCATCTCTCCATAATGCCGATGGAGTGCGAGGTCGTTAACTCGACCTCATCGATGGATTCACCACATATCTCCAGGGTGATGTTGTCCTTGAACCCAACTATCTTCACCCCGTTCGGGAACTCAAGCCGCAGTACCTCATCGTACATCGTGTCCCATAACACCGGATCCAGGATCGAACCTTGTGGGACGCCTGCGGTGGAAGTAGCTTCCGATAATCTTGTACAGGTACCCAGGAGCCTGAAAGCGTTGGAGCGAGGCAGCGATAGCCACCCAACGGGCGCTATTGAATGCATTTCTCACGTCAAGGGTGACCTCTGCACAGTATCGTACTCCTCGCCTCTTGCGCTGGATTGCCACCTCAGCCGTCTTGGTGACGGACAGGATGGCATCCACCGTCGACTTCCCTTTACGAAAGCCAAACTGATTACTAAACAGACCGTCTACACCCTCCGTGTTTGTTGTCAGTCCGTTGAGGATTACCCTCTCGAGCACCTTACCCGCTGTATCCAACAGATCATTGGTAGCAACACAAGGGTCTGAATTTTCCAGGCGTCCGGGAAGACGCCCTCGTCCAGACACTTTTGCATCACCACCCTGAACATTTCGGGATCCAGCAAGATCAAAATATATGTGTGTGTGTGTGTGTGTGTGTGTGTGTGTGTGTGTGTGTGTGTACGATTTGAATGAAACAACCGTCAAATGAAAGGAACTGTGGTCCCATACGAGTTTTTAAAAATTAGTTCAATGATGATGATACCAAAAGTCCAGATCTACATTGACAACATCCGGGTTGATGTTCCGGCTACTCCCGGGAAAGTGGCCAGATTCGGATTTGGATTAAAAACCCATCATGCGACACAAATAACCTGAGAACTCAAAAATAAGTGCAATGATGAAGTTATCAAGTTTAAAGGACTACAATGATGCACAAATCAAGTTTAAAGGACTATAATGATGCCTCCAGAGCACGACTATTGGATACCCTAGTGGCCCGAGGTAGACAACCCTTAAGCGAGGTAAGAGATGGTTTTGGAATGCGTGATCTTCCCTACATGCAAGCGATTTACGAATTCCTTTGTTTGTCTGATCTAAGAGTGTAATGTCATCACCCCCACCCCCTCTCCCTTCCTACCACTCTAGTAAATTCCCTGCCATTGTGCCCCAGTTATATTATTCCTTTGTTTCCGTGCTACTTGTATCTGCCCAGCAAGCTGTGGTCACCCATCCACGGCTTAGTTCCTGGAAGGGACTACAGGGATCGATGATTTGGTAGAAGTCGCAACCAAAAGCAGCAAATAATGGCTGAAATAAATTACCTACCTAGCCCTTTCCAAACGATAATGTGACCCATTAACCTCGAGCTAGCCACGAGTAATTGGCACCCCACTTTTACTAATATCGCAAAGTAAAATTTTGTGTATAACTAAAGTGTTACACACGCCTTAGCCTAACAAATATACGAATTGATTAAAAAAAAAACTAATTAAAAATAATTAAAAGAAAAATGTCTAAACGCACACAGCTATTGGTATAAAATGACATTATATTTGCGCCACGCTCTGATTGGTTCACACACTAATAGTATAGGGTTTCATGGATCTTTTGACTGAATAAAATATAGTAGAAATTTATTAATTCGATGACATTCATTTCTTCACATCAATAAGCAGTCCTACGTCAACTTTGCAGTTATGTCACTGACATAACTCACCCTTTTGTTTTATGTTAAAGATATAGATAACTGCTTGGAAAATAGTTGCACGCTAAGACTACTTGCAGACGATGCTGTGATCTCCTTCAAAGGTCCACGTGCAGAAATCTTGCAAAGACCATTGCAAAATTCCCTAGATAATCTTTCCATCTGGGTCAGAAATTTTGGGATCGAGTTTTCACCGCCAAAAACCGTAGTGTTTACTAGAAAGCGCCCCCAGCCCAACTGCGTCTCAAGCTGTATGTGGGAAATGACCCAATCTTTGACCTTCAAATATCTGTGAGTCATGTTTGATTCAAAATGCTCATGGAGTACTCACATTGCGTATTTGAAATATCAACAAAAGATCAATTTTCTTAGATCAATTTCCGGGACATGGTGGGGAAGACTCAATTAAGCTCTACAAAATAACTATTCTTTCAGTTCTCGAGTATGGCTCTTTTCGTTGGTGCGTTACGCGGTATCAGATCTACCACCGAACCCTGGTCCGAGTTAATTCAAACTAGAGAACATATTTGTTTTTGTAGTCAAAGGAACATATAATAGTCCTTATTAAATGTTATGTCTTGTGAAAAGCGACAATACTCAAATTCATCCACCGAGGATAAGGATAAGGATAAGGAAAGCATGGTTAGTCTTCATTTATGTGAGTTCTTGTTTTCTATTTGATGTTCTATAGTTTGAATTGGTTAGACTAGGGTTCTGATGCATGGTCAGTATTGGAGTAATTGTTTGTTTTGTTTGCAATGAATCTTATTTTGACTGATAAGGGGCGCGCCTTTGAAGAGTGCTCTCACTCATAAACAATGGCAACAATGACCGAATACTTCACTAATAGTGATGAAGTAACTCGACATGCACTAAACAAAGGATAAGAGATATACTACAATAGATCAAATTACTGGTCACAGTGTTTTGTGTCCCGACCAGAGGAACAAAACTAACCCCTTGAGTAAATGATGGTGTTCTATTGCTAAGTGGGCCATGCTTTAATCAATTGACAATAATAAACACGATTGAATAACTCAAACGCTTAGAGTTTCGACGAAAACATTATAGAATCCTGTATGTGTAAGATTTGTTCAAAACTGTGAGAATCATTGAATTGGATCGCTTAAAAACCTATCTTATGATAAGAAACGGCGAGATATAAAGATCTACGTTTTCAATGGAAATTGAGCAAATTTATGTTAAACTTACTGAACCCGGTGCAAGCCTTGTCACGCATGCAACTAAATGAATGAAAATTTAATAGAACTGGGGCGTTTATATTTGTTTTCGGAAAGAATTTCGCTAAAATATTTTCGTTTGCTAATGTGTGTAATTTTTGCAAAAAAAAGTTTGTGTTTTTAATTTAACCCTTGGATCGGTAGATTCTACCGGGTTTCCTTTCTGTGTAGAAGCATTTCATAGAAAAAAAAATATCTTCTTTTCTCTTGCATAAACTTAGATTAACTTCTTGTGCATAGTGTAGTACTGAGAGTAACTCAAGC
This sequence comes from Aedes japonicus, assembly GCA_034211315.2. NCBI lineage: Eukaryota > Metazoa > Arthropoda > Insecta > Diptera > Culicidae > Aedes > Aedes japonicus. The sequence goes on along the minus strand of JASCZW010005952.1, from coordinate 60,844 downwards.
ATCCCCCATTTTTGACTAAGAAGGGGTTCAAACTTCTATCAGAACATGCTGCCCACCCGAGAAGTACCTATTTTGTGTTATAGTTGCATGGATAATTCTCATGATTAGTTCAAATTGCTGTTTATTTTGTTTGAAGGAGTCGCCCCCCCCCCCTCCCTCCTTTTTGGAGAGGGACAGAGTAGAGGGGTCCCGAACCACCTAAAAAAATGCTGCTTCAAAAATTCCCCTCGTGCCAAATTTGGTTAAATTTTCTTGATTAGATCTCGAATTATGCAGAAATTTGTGTTTTATTTAAATGGAAACCTCGGTTTCAGACGGGGGAGGAGTCTCGATCATCCAGCGCCAAAAAACCACTGCCTACACATTTTCATAACAGTAGGGATAATTTTCCTGTTTGGTTTAAATTTGTGTTTCATTTGTATGAGAGCCCCCATTTCCAAAGAAGGGAAGAATTTCAAACCACCGTAGAAACATTTCTTGCCTTCCAAAACCGCCACATGTCAAATTTGGTTCAATTTGCTTGATTAGTGCTCCAGTTATGTAAAAAAATCTGTTTTATTTGTATGAGAGCTATCGATTCCTTGTTGGGGAGGTGTCTCGCACCAGAAACAATCCTTGTCTCCAAAAAACCCCACATGCCAAATTGGTTCCATTTGTTTGATTAATTCTCGAATTTTGCTAAAATTTCTGGTTCATTTGTATGGGAGCCCCCTCTTCCAAATGGCGGAGGAATTTCAAACTATCATAAGATCCTTTCTCGGCCCCAAAAACCCCTGCATACAAATTTGAAAGGATAGTTCTCAGGTTTGGTTGAAATTTGTGTTACATTTGTATGGGTGCCCCCCTTTCCTGAAAAAAATAAGCGGTCCACAACCACCACAAAAACATTTCTCGCCTTCAAAGTCTCACCCCTGCCAAATATGGTTCCCTTTGTTTGATTGATTCTCGAGTTATGCAAAAAAAACTCTGTTTCATTTGTATGAAAACCATCCCTTCCTGATAAGGGAGGGGTCTCAAATCACCATAGAAACATTTCTTACCTCCGAAGCTCGAACTATCTTAAGACCTTTTCCCAGACCCAAAAACCCCTACATACAAATTTGCATAGCAGTAGGGATAGTTCTTATGTTTGGTTGAAATTCGTGTTTCATGTGTATGAGAGCCCCCCTTTCCAGAGAACCATAAATAAAAATTTCGCCATCAAAAACTCGCCCATGCCAAATTTGGTTCCATTTCTTCTCGACTTATGCAGAAATTTTTGTTTTATATTTACGGTAGCCCCCCTCTTCCAAAGAGAGGTGTATTAATTCACCATAGAAACATGTTTGTCCTTAAAAAACCTCCACCTGCCAAATTTGATTCCATTTGCTTAATTTATTTTTAATTATGCAGAAATTTATGTTTTATTTGTATGAAAGCCCCCCCGTTTCATTCAGAGGATGAAGGGGTTTTAAACCAACATTGAAACGTTCATTTGCTGGGCTTCCATTTGCTTGATTAGTTCCATTTGCTTGATTAGATAGAGTTATGCAGAAATTTATGTTTCATTCGTATGCCCCTCCTAACCTTTCAGAAAGAGGAGGGGTTTCAATTCACTTTAGACACATTTTTTGCTTTCAAAAACCTCCACCTGCCGAATTTGTTTCCATTTGCTTGATTACTTCTCGAGTTATGCCAAAACTTGTGTTTCGTTTGCATGAGAGCCCCCCCTTTCCGAATAGGGAGGAGTCTCAAATTATCATAGAAACATTGTTTGCCTTCAAAAACTCCCACATGCCAAATTTAGTTCCATTTGCTTAATTATTCCTAGAATTATGCATAAATTTATGTTTCATTTGTATGGAACCCCCCCGCTTTCCTCCAGAGAACGGAGAGGTCTTAAACCACCATTGACACATTTCTTGCTTTAATTTGCTGGGGTTCGATTTGCTTGATCAGTTCTCGAGTTATGCAGAAATTTGTGTTGCATTTGTATGAGAGCCCCTCCTTTCTGACTGGGAAGGTGTCTAAAACTACCATTGAAATGTTTCTTGCCTTCAAAAACTTCCACATGCCAAATTTGGTTCCATTTGCTTGATTGGTTCTCGAGTTATGCCGAAATTTTTGTTTCATTTTTATGGGAACCGCCCTTCACATAGATGGGAGGGGTCTCTTACTATCATAAGAACCTTCTCCGGCCCTAAAAACCCCGGCATACAAATTTTCACTCCGATCGGTTCAGTAGTCTCCGAGTCTATAAGGTTCAGAAAGAGAGAAATTAATTTTTATGTATATAGATTCACAAATCAGTGAACCGAACAGTTTTGCTCACTTTCAATACCTATACCATTTTTGCAAAACTTTGTTTAATTGTGCGGTAATTACAATCATACACACTTTCGGAAATTTTTTAAGACCAACCGGGAAATCGCCCCCGGCTAGTATGCTAAGTGTGGTCATACATTCCTCGTTATAAGTGTCGTATTTAGTGCATTAATTAATCACTCCACTTCAAAGCATCCCATTTCCACTCTCGGAACAAGCAAACGAGGTGAATAATCTTGTTTCAATTCGGTGCGCTGCTGTTGTTTTTCTATGACACACACCCAAACCCACACTTTTCCTTCTATTCAACACTTTCCCACAACCGATCCGAAACTTTTCCGATGTACGCGTATATGGCCCATGAAGTGGGTGCTCGAACATTGGCTTGGGAATTTACGGAACACAATAAAAAGTGACAAACGATTAAAAGCCGTAGATTCTTCACATACCATAGTATTTGTTTCTCGCCTTCCACACCAAAGTTGGTATGTTTTCTCAGACATCCAACAAGACAGGTTGGTTGTTGAGCAGCATACATAGTAATGCGGTGCTTCAATCCGAATGCTTGCGTTAGGATCGAATACGACACGACAACGTCTTCAGAGGACAAAAACATCAATCGAGCCAATACTCACATGGCAGTTTCAAACCTGTAAATATATGTGCACATGCTAACTGAAAGATCAAGGGGTGGGTTGTAAATTCTTGTAGGTACTAGGTGACACAGAATCAGCTGATGTGGAAAGTGCAGTCCTAACCGTCTCGTCGACGTCGTGATTGTAGTTCTGCCGTAGCGCCAGTGGGAGGTGTGTAAATCAGTCCCCCACTGCCGGTACGCAACTACGAGATGTTGCTGTTCGCGAAAGAAACTCGGTCGGATTGAAACTAAAATTAGACCGAATATAAGGAAGTGTTTGTGAAACGTAAAGATTGCATAAGAGATTTTTGTAAACAGAAAAGTTATGAGAGCAAACGATGCGATGGTTGTAACTGATGTGTTTGTTTGATTGTTTGTTTGTTTTGTGTTATTCGCAACTCTTTTTCTATGTATCTTTACTGATTTTATAGATTTTATTGATTTTCAAGCTTTCTTATACGGTGTTTACACTGATGTTGGTTTACTGCCGTAATAAAACACGTTTTACTGCATGCATTGATGTTTTGAAGGTTCGACTTTTGTGAACAATCCGCCTAAAAATGAAATGGTGTTGAAATAGAGAGTGGATGTCTGCCGGAACGTCGTAGAAAAAGTCAACACACATAACTTTCCTTTTCTTAGCGTTTCAAGCCTATTGCTTTCACAATAAGCTTACTGCTTGCCCTCAACTTAGTGTTTTCAATGCATTTTCACAGTTATTAATTAAGAGTTTTCGATGCCAAGTACCATTTTTGCAGTAAAGGGTGTTTCGATCAAAATTTGGTCGACTTAAACTTGACGCATTTCCTTTCATCGTGCTTTAAAAAAAAATTGTACACCCCTCATTTTGAAGATGTGTGCGTGTTGCATCATGCCTCTATTTTGATTTTGAGATTAGCACTTCAGTTATCAAAATGTCATCGAAGGAAGAAAAGCAACGCATCGAAATTTTGCACGCGCATGGCGAAAATCAAAACTACTCTGACGCCAAGTTGGCGAAATTGTTGAATGTGGCTAACTCAACTGTTACCAACGTATTAAAAGTGTTCCGTGAACATTTGTTGACAGCCATGAAAGCTGAATCGAGGAGTAATCGAAAGCCGGAGGCCACAACGACGACAAAAAGAGTTGCCTGCTGTTTCGAGTGGAACCCCAACCTCTTCGTCCAAGATGTCGCAAAGAAGCTGGGAGTGGCGCCTTCAACCGTGAATAGAGCTAAAGAACAAGCTGGACTGTCGACTGTCGACAAGAAAGTGGTGACTCCAAATCGCGACGATAAACAAAACACGTCGGCTAAAGCACGATCGGGAAAGTTGTACACGACGAAGTTTGATTGCGTGGTACAGGAGAATGAAACTTACGTTAAGACAGTCTTTAAACAGCTTTCTGGACAGAAATGTTATGCGGCAACCGGACGGAGAATGGTGGCAGATATTTTTAAGCAAATTAAACTGTCAAAGTCCACGAAGAAATATCTGGTGTGGCAGGCCATCTGTACCTGTGGCTTGAAGAACAACGTTTACATTACGACCGAAACCGTCAACCAAGAAATTTATCTGAGCGAGTGCCTACAAAAACGTCTACTGCCTTTCCTGAAACAGCACAATTGTTCCGTTCTATTTTGGCCGGATTTGGCATCTTTTCATTACGGACAAAAGGCCATGGAATGGTATGCTGAAAACAACTTTCAAGTGGTGGCCAAGGACAAGAACCCTCCGAACACGCCAAAACTTCATCCAATCGAACAATATTGGGCCATCGTCAAGCGGAACTTTAAGAAGACTCAAAAAGCTGTTGTGAGCGAGAAATAGTTTAAGGCAAACTGGCATTCTGCGGCGAATAAAGTGGACATGGAGACTGTACAAAGTCTTATGGCAGATGTTAAACGAAAAACCCGGCAGTTCGTATTCGGTAAAAATGAAGCTTAGCTGAACATTTCTCCTGTATTCTGTATTAACTGAAATTTGAAAAAGAAAAAGGATTTGACTTATAAATAAAAACATTGATCGACTCACAAACATAACTGTTTGACCAAATTTTGATCGGAACACCCTTTAGTATGATTGTGTGGCACAGTATACTAACACAATCATATACTAACTCTAAAACCAGTAGTTCCCGAACAAATACGATTTTTTTTTCTTGGCTCAGTCAGTACTAGCACATCGGTCCCAAGCTTAATCATGCGCCCCTAATAATGAACTCACACGAACACAATCTCAAACATTCTGTCAAAATAACACAGCAAATCATAACAAAGGCGCAAATATGTACTGAAAGGTGCTGGCTTCAAGGTGTATTTCGGACCAAGGGGTTCTACAACAGTGATACAATTTCTAATCGCTAGTTGCATATTGATTGTTGATACAATCGTCTTCAAGGCTATCGTCTGTCAAAACCAATTTTGCGATTATCAGAGTAGGTCTGTTAATAGGAAAAACTATATATTTCTCGAGTACTTTTTCAAACAGACGTATCTGATTTTGTAAACAAAGAGGGGAAGTAAGATTCAAACAAAAATTTCTAAAAACTCTCAGCACCCTCACGGAAAGTAGCATCACCATCATGTTGGGGAAATGTTATTCCTTGTGTTGGTGGCCCTACTTTGCATGAAAGTGCAAAGGGTTTCAAGAATTTAACGTTTGAATCTTACTTCCCCTCTTTGTTTACAAAATCAGATACGTCTGTTTGAAAAAGTACTCGAGATTTTTCGCTCATCAGTCATTCTCTGCTTGACGCTTCGAATCCAACTTAGATATCGTTGTGTGGTTTTTCGTTTCGCGCGCTATTTGGTAGTGATGCTTCAAACTGTTACCGAGCAGACGGTGCCGTAAAAGGTGAATATCCCCCCACTCTTCCCCGCCACGAAGGAAATCGCTGCGCTCAGGAACGAGCTTGCGCAAATCCATCTGCTGTTTAGGCTGTGCAGGATGGGTACCAAGATCGGCTGTTCCACCGAAGCAAATTCCAAGGCTACAAGACGGTTCTTGGGATCGAAGCAGCTCGAGTATAACACTCACGACAGCTCCAAAGTAAGCCACTGAAGGTGGTTAGTCGTTCCAGTCTTACTAAGCGTTTCAAGCTTATTGCTTTCATATTTTTCTTATTGCTTGCTCTCAACTTAATGTCCTAAATGCACTTCCACAGTTATTAATTAAGAGCTTTCGATGCCAGGTAACATTTTTGCATTAGTATGATTGTATGGCAAGTACAATCATACGCTATGCCCAGGGAGTCGAGAAATTTTCCTTAGCGAAAAATGAATTTTTCTTAGCGAAAAATGATATTTTTCTTAGCTCAGTCAGTACTAGCACATCGTTCTCAAGCTCAATGATTCGCCCCTAACAACGTAGCTCACACCAACACATCCTCAAATGTTGTGTCAAAATAACATAACGAATCAAAACAACAACCAAGATTCTCGTACCGGAAGGTACCGAAGAGCGCAAGAATTATTGCAAGGTGCAGACTGCAAGGTATACTTCGGACCTAGGGGTTCTACAACAGTGAACCAATTTCAAATCGCTAGTTGCACATTGATTGATGGTAAAACTTTACAGATTTCTGTAAGAAAAATCTAAGTGTGTACCGTAGAGCGTTTCCAGGCGAAATGATCTGGAAATGTGAAAAATTATTTTCGATATTTTTTTTATTTGAATGGAACTTTGCATACGCGTTTGACTTAGAAGACTGAGCATTTTCCGCGCTAACATATATTTTTGTGACTCAAGAGTTAGTTTTAAAAATGGCGTAAGCATTTTGAAAAGCACTTCAATTAATAATTTGTAGCTCGAAAACCTTTGGTTGTACAAAAAACTCTCTAAGAACAAGTTGTGACCCTCACAGAAAAAAATCTTGTAGTAAAAATTACCATTTTACCCGACTATGCCTTTCTTTAAAACTACCATGAAACTTCAGTCAAATTTACTACGTTTATGGAAAGACCTTCAATGTTTTTGGTATATTTGACAGACCTCATATTGATATCAACCGCACCATGGTTGATCTAATCGCAGGCATGGTTAAATCAAACGCATTTATAGTCAGCTGAAAATTGTTGGTGATTGCGCTTAATTTAACCCTCGAAATGGAAGTTTCTACTGCGGTTTTTTTTGCGTGTATGTGTAAGGATGTAAACATATACACACTGAAAAAATTATCGGAAAAAAATCGACAATTAACATAAAATGTTTAATATCTCAAAAAACGATTTATTGATTTTTTTTTATTTTTTTGACTGTGAAAACTACGCAAATTTTAGTGAAGACTCCAGGATGGAGAAATGTCAAGGAAAAAAGTTTCTAGAACATCAACTTTCAATGCATTGCTCAAAATTTTAATATTTGTGGGAATAAACGTATTTTGATTATATAATCTGATTCTTGCATTATTAAAAAAAAATTAAGCTTCTAATGATGACCTTCGTAAGAGCATTCGTTCTCGAGGTGTTTGCAGGGATGATATAAAGAAAACATAGTTGTTAGTCTTCAATAATGTGAGTTCTCATTTTCTTGTTTTGAATTCTAAAGTTTTAAGTGGTAAGGACTAGAGTTCTGATGCATGGTCAGTATCGGAGTCGTTGTTTGTTTTCTTTATAATGAATCCGGTTTTGACTGATAAAGGGGCGCACCTTTGAAGAGTGCTCCTCAAAGGGCTTGAAAAGCGGAAACTTTCAATAAAACTCGATATAGGCCAACAAAAAAAAAACAATGACAACTGTAACAACACCGAATACATCCATTGTTCATAGTGATGAAATAACTCGACATGCACTAAACAAAGAATGCGAATATACCATAGTATACTAAAGATCAAATTACTGGTTGCAGTGGTTTATGTCTCGAACGTAGGAAAAAAAGTCTAATGACATGAAACGATTGAAAACTATTGACAAAACCAAAATGAGAAAACAAACTGAAAATAATGAGTTTGATGGTGACTCACTATCTCAACATTATAAAAAAGTTGATTTTTTATCTCACTTTTGGGGAGATTGCTCACAAAGAAAAAACTTCAAAAGATTAAGCTTGTCATAACTATCAACTTTGACGAAGACGCCATCACTCTAGCTCCATTTAATTTATTTAGCTTCTATCAGTTGAAAGCTTTTAAGTTGTATTAACCACCTTGCTATGCATTGGGAAGGCTAAGATGATGCATCTTCTCTATTCTCTTTCGCTTCTTATAATAGAGTGTCATTCTTGAAGAGTAAGAATTTCCTTAATATATGTACTTTTCTTGAAGGAAAACATGTTTTTTCTCGAAGAAATTTCTGCCCAGAAGCCAGCTGCCGGAATAATTTTAAATATCGAGCATATATTACAAATACTGTGGAGAAACTATACAGCTTAAATTTAAATTTCCAAACAATACCAGATTCCGGTAAAGTTTGTTTGTTCCTCGACTGCCATAGGTTTAATTTCTAAACTTCTAATGTACCTATAAGAATGTGTTTATCAAAAGTACGTGCCTTTTTCAATTCTTCAGCTATGGTTTCTCGGAACACTTTGCACTCGATCGCAAACTAACACAAGGAAAACAAACAAAGTTGTTTTGTAGACCGAAATATTACCGAAAAAAGTGGATCTTCTACCGGACCCTTCTCAAATAACAAATACAGAACTCATAAGTTTGAATCATAAGAAAAATATTCGGAAATGTCATCTTAACAATAAAAAAAAACGATTGTTGTTTGTTCGTTTAACGTATGGCCTGATTATTTAACAATTTATTTGTTTGTCGTGGAATAGAAATATTGCGCTTTAAAAGCACATATTTGGATCTGTTACTTGGTATTTAAAGCGGCTGGTTGGTGTATCCATCTTATATATTTCACGATAACAATAAAATCCAAATAATGAAACCTCATCGATACAATCAAACAATAGAAATAATCAGAACTCTATATGCAACTAAAACAGGGAACTATTGGAAAAACAGTAAAAAATATATATAGGGAAAAAAATAAAATAGAAAGAGATCGCCTTACGAATTCCCACGTTTCTTTTGAACACCAAACGGAGATAATGTTTCAATTATTTATTCACCCTACGTTAGTTTCATTCCACAGATTTGAAATCAATGTCAGACACACTTTTATCGACCATAAAGCACTAACTATTTATTCATTCAGTTTCAGATCCTGCAGCCGCAGCCGTTCACTCTCATAGAAGGCCTTCTTCTCTGACGGTTTTTTAAGTGTAGCTTTCCGAATGACTTTCGCCTTTTCGCAGTACTTCTGCGGGTTGTAAGCAGGTACATTCATATCATCCCAGCATTCGTCATCGTCCAATAAAGGATTTGGTTTTTCAGGCTCAGACTCCTCATCACTTGCTTTATCCCTATATTTTTTGAATGGATCCTTTGGCGCTTCCTTATTATAAACAAGTTCCGGAGATTTTGAGCCTTGCGGAACATGAGGCGAAGCAGTAGATATGTTGTATTTGTATGTTTCGAACGAAGCACGGTCTTCACATTGCTGGGTATGAATTTTAAGCTCAGGTGCAGCTACATGATGTGATTCATTAAAAGGACAGGAAACAAATTTATGCTGGGGATGATTTTTCCGACATTTGAATAGATGTTTTGACATGGCATGAGCTTGTATTCGGTGAGCCTTTTCATAAGGACATTGCAGCAATTCACTGTATCCAAGCGGAGTCGACATTTCCCAGATGGAAGAATTCTTTTCTTTCCTAATTGCACCTTGTTAAAACACAAAACAAAAATTCCCACGTTGTTTTCCACACAATCGCGTCTTCGGTACACGAAACGACAAGGTTTTTATTGAATCAAACAATTCGAGACTTTTCTACTGCGCTTGAAAAAATCGAATGTATTTTTCATCATAATAGATCATTGCACGATGGCGTCATCGATGCAGTTTTGACAGTTCAGGGAGCTTGTTTACGTGGACTTAGAATATTTTCGGTAAGATCGGTTTGAGATTTTGTGCTCTATATTTAGTACGATTGAAGTAAAATTTCCGAAAAACAGACACCAGTGCTTATTATCATATCATTGCTTGGATCTAATCGTACAGAATCCGGAAAACGCGAAAGAAAAAGTTCGTTTGAACGGTCCAAATTCTAACACCTTGTAAACAAGCTCCCTGAACTGTCAAAAAAGTGAGGTTAATACATTCCGTGCAATGATCTATAGGCAGTATTGACGTTGACACTCCTGTCAACTGGCTCTGGTACTGCGTTACGATTTTAGACGTGCGCATGCGCAGCAACCCTTTAGCACCTGGGTGTTTTCAAATGGTATACTACACTGAGAATAATTAAAAAAGAAAATTCAAATGGATAATTCTCGAGTAATTCATGTTAAAGCCTAGTATGCAGCTGATAAGTAAGACCTGAATTAATTTTTGCAACTTTTACCAAAGTGATTTTGATAACTGCTCAGTATGGGAGAAATGTCAGTTCTTCTTGCGGAATGATCGAACGGAATATTATTCCACAAGGAAAAGTGACAGCCCCATTTAGATTACATGGGTAGACGTTACTAACGTTACGTAGTTTGCTCTCCTTTTCAGCTGCATACAAAGTAAGTAATTCCGACAGTAAAAGCATTTCTTGACCATTACTTGTACTATCCTAATGCACATTACTTTTGAGCTGCATACTAGCCTTAAGGGCCTATAGTACTTTCACACTACAGCTTATATTACGTGATATAGAGTATCTTGATATCAAATGACATGTACATTATTTCCAGTGAAAACTAGATGTATAGTTGTTGATATCAAGATACTCTATATCACGTAATATAAGCTGTAGTGAGAACGTACTATAACATTTTCCTCCCTGTCACTAATAACATAGACTAACTCTAAGACCATACAATAGAACCTATAGTATGTACAATTAATCTTATTGTTCACAACTATAAGATGACAATAGGAGTTATTGTTACCACAAAAGAATCTTACGTAAACTGAGACATCGACAATGTTATGTATCTTAACGATAGAAAAAATCATTATTTTCCGAACAAATTTGAATCAATAACTATTAATTGTATTGTTTCACAATTGTTGAAAATCCAAGCATATGCAGTGAGTTGTAGACCTATTGTAATGACAATATGCATTTTTCCTTTATCTGATTCATGAACAATAAGATTCATGGTCGGAAATAGATGACTAATAACTAGTCGAGTTATGAGTACGAGACACTGAAGAAGTCTGTACATTGTAGACGAAATACGCGTATCTGTCGAAGATAAGCAAAGGTAGTTGGAATTAAATGGAGATTACTAATTTTTCTTCTAATTTATAGTTGCATTATTAAGGTTGGGACCGAGCTTGGGACCGATGTGCTAGTACTGACTGAGCCAAGAAAAACATCGTATTTGTATGGGACCTACTGGTCTTATACCTGGAACAGACATACAACGTACAGCCATAGACTAACTCTAAGCCATACAACGTACAGCGTTGTACGAACTGTCAAATACTTTAATCCAGTACTATAAAACACGTACTAGACTAAAGGAGTACAAAGCTGTACGTTGTATGTCTGTTCCAGGCATAAGACCAGTAGGTCCCATACAAAAACGGTTTTTTTCTTGGCTCAGTCAGTACTATCACATCGGTTCCAAGCTCGGTCCCAAGCTTAATAATGCGCCCCTCATAATGAACTCACACGAACCCATTCTCAAATATTCTGTCAAACTAACACAGCAAATCAAAACAAAGGCGCAAATATGTATAGCAAGGTGCTGACGTCAAGGTGTAATTCGGACCAAGGGGTTCTACAATAGTGAACCAATTTCAAATCGCTAGTTGCATATTGATTGTTGGTACAGTGTTGTTCTCCTTTAGTCTAGTACCTGTTTTTTAGTACTTGATTAAAGTATTTGACAGTTCGTACAACGCTGTACGTTGTATGTCTGTCCCAGGCATTATACCTGAAACAGACATACAACGCTGACCGTTGTACGAACTGTCAAATACTTTAATCCTGTACCAAAAAACACGTACTAGACTAAAGGAGTACAACCAACAATCAATATGTAACTAGCGATTTGAAATTGGTTCACTGTTGTAGAACCCCTTGATCCGAATTACACCTTGAAGCCAGCACCTTGTTATACATATTTGCGCCTTTGTTTTGATTTGCTGTGTTATTTTGACAGAGTATTTGGAGTGTGTTCATGTGAGTTCATTATAAGGGGTGCATTATTGAGCTTGGGACCGAGCTTGGGACGATGTTCTAGTACAGACTGAGCCAAGAAAAAAATCGTTTTTGTATGGGACCTACTGGTCTTAGAGTTAGTCTATGGTACAACCAACAATCAATATGCAACTAGCGATTTGAAATTGGTTCACTGTTGTAGAACCCCTTGCTCCGAATTACACCTTGAAGCCAGCACCTTGTTATACATATTTGCGCCTTTGTTTTGATTTGCTTTGTTATTTTGACAGAATATTTGAGAGTGTGTTCATGTGAGTTCATTATTAGGGGCGCATTATTGAGCTTGGGACCGATGTTCTAGTACTGACTGAGCCAAGAAAAATATCGCTTTTGTATGGGACCTACTCGTCTTAGAGTTAGTCTATGGTACAACGCTGTACCATAGACTAACTCTAAGACCAGTAGGTCCCATACAAAAACGATTTTTTTCTTGGCTCAGTCAGTACTAGAACATCGTCCCAAGCTCGGTCCCAAGCTCAATAATGCACCCCTTATAATGAACTCACATGAACACACTCTCAAATACTCTGTCAAAATAACACAGCAAATCAAAACAAAGGCGCAAATATGTATAACAAGGTGCTGGTTTCAAGGTGTAATTCGGACCAAGGGGTTCTACAACAGTGAACCAATTTCAAATCGCTAGTTACATATTGATTGTTGGCTGTACGTTGTATGTCTGTACCAGGCATTAGAGTTATACCTGGTACAGACATACAACGTACAGCGTTGTACGAACTGTCAAATACTTTAATCCAGTACCGAAAAACACGTACTAGACTAAAGGAGTACAACCATAGACTAACTCTAAGACCAGTAGGTCCCATACAAATACGATTTTTTTCTTGGCTCAGTCAGTACTAGCACATCGGTCCCAAGCTCGGTCCCAAGCTCAATAATGCGCTCCTAAGAATGAACTCACATGAACACACTCTCAAATATTCTGTCAAAATAACACAGCAAATCAAAACAAAGGCGCAAATATGTATAACAAGGTGCTGGCTTCAAGGTGTACTTCGGACCAAGGGGTTCTACAACAGTGATCCAACTTCAAATCGCTAGTTTCATATTGATTGTTGGTACAACGCTGTACGTTGTATGTCTGTCCCAGGCATTATACCTGGTACAAACATACAACGTACAGCGTTGGACTCCTTTATGCCTTGTACAGATATACAACGTACAGCGTTGTACCAACAATCAATATGTAACTAGCGATTTGAAATTGGTTCACTGTTGTAGAACCCCTTGGTCCGAATTACACCTTGAAACCAGCACCTTGTTATACATATTTGCGCCTTTGTTTTGATTTGCTGTGTTATTTTGACAGAGTATTTGAGAGTGTGTTCATGTGAGTTCATTATAAGGGGTGCATTATTGAGCTTGGGACCGAGCTTGGGACGATGTTCTAGTACTGACTGAGCCAAGAAAAAAATCGTTTTTGTATAGGACCTACTGGTCTTAGAGTTAGTCTATGGTTGTACTCCTTTAGTCTAGTACGTGTTTTTTAGTACTGGATTAAAGTATTTGACAGTTCGTACAACGCTGTACGTTGTATGTCTGTCCCAGGTATTAGACTAGTACCTGTTTTTTTAGTACTGGATTATGCCTGGGACAGACATACAACGTACAGCGTTGTACTCCTTTAGTCTAGTACGTGTTTTTCGGTACTGGATTAAAGTATTTGACAGTTCGTACAACGCTGTACGTTGTATGTCTGTACCAGGTATTAAAGTATTTGACAGTTCGTACAACGCTGTACCATAGACTAACTCTAAGACCAGTAGGTCCCATACAAAAACGATTTTTTTCTTGGCTCAGTCAGTACTAGAACATCGTCCCAAGCTCGGTCCCAAGCTCAATAATGCACCCCTTATAATGAACTCACATGAACACACTCTCAAATATTCTGTCAAAATAACACAGCAAATCAAAACAAAGGCGCAAATATGTATAACAAGGTGCTGGCTTCAAGGTGTAATTCGGACCAAGGGGTTCTACAACAGTGAACCAATTTCAAATCGCTAGTTACATATTGATTGTTGGCTGTACGTTGTATGTCTGTACCAGGTATTAGTCTATGGGTGTACCGAGGGGTGTACCTCGGACTTAGAGGTGCGACACATCTAAATCCAGATTCAAGATGATCGAAAAATCCCACGCTAGCGAATCAATCTTTAAACAATCTTGTAGCAGCTTGTGAATCTTAATCCATCAACTTGCATCGTGCTGCATCTTTTTGCAGTAAATCTTTAAAATACTCATCAAACCTTTAAATTCTTCTTTCTATCTGCTAAGCGTGCGCACATCGCATAAAAGCAAAACAAAAAAATCCTGCATCTGCGTTAGAGTCGCACCCCCTGCCTCGGACCTAGATGTTCTACAAAAGTGAACCAATTTCAAATCACTAGTTTTTATATTGACTGTTACTAATAATCAATAATAATAACGAATGAGTGCTGTTTTACTTTTTTGAGCTTCACGTTAGATTGCCAATTGCACCAAGTATAAATTTTATTGTCAAAGATAGATTTTTTGTGAGACTGTTTTTTTTCTTGAAAAAACAAATATAATACCTGGTACAGACATACAACGTACAGCGTTGTACTCCTTTAGTCTAGTACCTGTTTTTTAGTACTGGATTAAAGTATTTGACAGTTCATACAACGCTGTACGTTGTATGTCTGTACCAGGTATAACTTTCAATTCTCAAAATGTGCTATGCTTTCTTTCCTAATAACCAATAAAACTCATTTGATCTACAAATTGTAGGATTTACTATTTGAGTATCAAGGAATCGCATTACCAAACTCTGTCAAACAAACTGTCTACTCAACTGTTATTAAGAATATTTTATACAAATTAAGATATTTTTTTTTAATCCTACTGTCGTGGTTCTGCTGATCGTCGTCACCAGCGGAATCCATATTGGAAACTTTCCAATATCCGGAGCTCATTTCTTGATCTGCCTTTCACTAGTACACTATTCACAAGACTGTTATTTTTTACGTTCAATGCAATATGATACTCGCAAATTTTGTGATTCCACGCAAATTTTATGATTCCACGTAACGAAGGGGGAAAGGACACTAGAAGGGACATTTAAACCTAACTTACTAGGGATGTTCATGAAAAGTGATGAACAATATAAACATCTTAAAATATGAGAGTATTTTCTGTGGAATAGCATTCTTTTTTTTCTAGATTTTGCTAAGTTAAGATTGATTAAATACATAATAGGGTAGGAGCGGCTTAAGCATCCCAAGACCCTATTCCAAGCACGGGGTAAACGATAACCTACAACGCTCATTTTTTGCAGTATGGTGCTTCACTACATGGAGCACCATACTGTAAAAAATGAGCGTTGTAGGTTAACGTTTACCCTGTGCTTGGAATAGGGTCTTGGGGTGATTAAGCCGTTCCCTACCCTACATGGTATATTAAGACAAATATTACACCTATATTAAGACAAATATTACACCTATATTGAGACAAATATTACACCTATATTAAGACAAATATCACACCTAATCAGATTTTTAGCCCTGGGCTGGTTCATCTCCCTTCGTAGTCACTCAAATACCTTTTGGGTATTTTCGTAACATGTCCGGGGTGAGATTCGTGACTTTGGCGTGAGAGGTATGGATGTTAACCACTACGCCGGTGTCGCCCCCACAAATTAATTTACCGTTTCAGTATCTGTTAGTGAATACGTAAACCACAAAAAGAGTCACTCACTCAGACCAAGGCCGGTGTGGCCTCTGCTGTACACAGAAGTTGACCCCATTGTATTCGGTTCATAGCTGTACCTCACCAACCTCGCTGTATGCGGAGAGTCCGCAGGTCGCCTTCTACTTGATCAATCCACCTTGCTCGTTGCGCGCCACTTCTTCTTGTACCCGTCGATTCGTTTTCGAAAACCCTTTGAATAAGTTTGTCGTCCGACATTCCTACGACATGCCCAGCTTATCGTTATCGACCGATGTTAGCGATGTGTACGATGGGAGGTTCTCCCAGCAACTGATGCGATTCGTGGTTCATTCGCCTCCTCCACGCCCCGTTTTCCATCTGCAAACCACCGTAGATCGTACGCAGCACCTTCCGTTCAAAAACACCAAAGGCGCGTTGGTCCTCCTCTAGCAATGTCCATGTTTCGTGGCCGTAGATAACTACCGATCTAATTAATGTCTTGTAGTTGGTCAACTTTGTAGTTCAGCGACCTTTGTTCGATCTAAGCGTCCTTCGTAGTCCAAAGTAGAAACGATTGCCAGCCATAATGCGCCTTTGTATTTCTCTGCTGGTGTCGTTATCAACGGTCATCAATGAGCCCAGATACGCGTATTCGTCTACTACCTTGATTTCGTCACCGTCGATTTGAACGCGTGGTAGGAGGCTAACATTGTATTCTCGTGAGCCTCTTCTCTTCATGTATTTTGTTTCGAACGCAATAATCACAAGCCTAATCCTATCAGCTTCAGCCTTGAGTCTGATGTACGTGTCCGCCATGGTCTGAAAGTTACGTGCTACGATATAAACGTAATCGGCCAAATAGTTGGACAGACTTCCAGAAGATTGTGCCACTCGTGTCTATTCCAGCTCTTCGAAGTACACCCTCCAATACAATGTTAAACAACAAACACGACAATCCATCACCTTGTCGTAACCCTCTTCGAGATTCGAAGGGACTTGAGAGTGTCCGTGATATTTGGAAGACACACATCACTCGATCCATCGTTGATTTGACCATCCGCGCCAGTTTTTCCTGAAATCCATATTCGTGTATAATCTGCTATAGCTGGTCTCGATCAATTGTATCATAAGTTGATTTGAAATCGATGAATAGATGATGAATGGGCACGCTATATTCGCGACATTTCTGCAGCATATCGCACAATCGCAAAAAATCCGGTCCGTGTTAGCGCGGGGACCCATGAATCCCGCTTGGTGTTGCACCACGTGCTTCTTTGCAATTGGTGACAGGCCGCGGCATAAAATTCGGGAGAGCAACTTGTAGGTGGCGCTCAGTAGCGTGATTGCACAATAATTGCAGCAATCCAGCTTGTCGCCTTTTTTATAGATGGGACACACTAGACCTTCGGTAAACATTCCTCCTCACAAATCTTGGTAATCACCCAGTGCAGCACCCTGGCCAGTGTTTCACCACCGTATTTTAATAGCTCGCTTGGGAGTTGGTCAACTCCAGCACCTTTATTGTTTTTCAATCGACCATTTTCCTCCTCAACTTCCTGAAGGGTTGGAGTCAGGGTCCTGTCATCTTTTGCGCGTGTTCCGAAATTTATTTATTACAGTGAACGAAAGTGGCACGGTGGGGATCAGTATTTGCACCACTCACCGTCGTTCTTTCCGATAAGTTATAGTTTAGACGAGTTATAGACGAGAAGAGCAAATGTGTGAAATAGGCGGTGCATGCTAAAATTAAACCCAACAGCGGAAGATTATTTTTCACCCGTGTTAGGGAGTATTGGGAGAGGGACAAATCGCTAGAACTAGAAAAAAGAAATAGTTAGTATAAGAGCCCGATCGGTTGCACAACCTTTTGTCAGTCCAGGGGATTTCCTCCCTTGCCTACCCTGCATGGGATAGTATGACAAAGGGTTGTATGCCTGATCGGATACTACCGTTCAAATGCCCTCCGCTCGTTTTCAAACTTGTATCTTTCAATTTCAAAGCCTGCCGTTGCCCTATACGGAACTATCAATACACTTTCTCTTCATGTCTATTCGTTCTAGCAATAAAATTACTAAATTTAATAAATTTGCCATATTTGTACAGATTTTCGCGAGTTTACACGAAAATCACTCAATTTAAAATTTAAAATCACTTACAAATCGTAAATAGTGAGATATGCAAGATTACCTTCAAATATATGTACATATATTTCTAACTGTGGCAAAAACTTACAAGTTTACCCTTACACGTACCCCCTGGCATGAATGAAATCTGTTTCTGTGAAGCGCAGTGCGAACAGTTAAAATTGCGAACAACATTCAAGAATGAACAAGAACGACAGAAAAGTATGTATTGACGATAGCTTGCATGTTCATACACTTCTGAACGAACCGTTGTAGTGGTCGGTGTTGGCCAAATTTGGATTTTTCAGATATAATCCTAAATAGGTTATAGAGTATTTATCATACATGTAGTAACCTAACGTCCGTGCTCCATCACAATATTTTCTATTGTGATGTGTCCAACTTCAATGGTTTGAAGGTGGGTTTGAAAGAAGGGGAACTTGGAGTTGAGCACACGTACCCACTGGTTACGCTAAATATTGGCCAACGTGCGTTTGCACATTTGTTTGAGGATTTGTTAAGCAACACAAGTTTTCAAATCCAAAGTTCGGATGTCGGATTGCATCGGTACGCGGACTTTTTGTTCATGAATCTGGACACTTTTCAAATCACAAACTAGCATGCAGTTGTGAGCTTGTAAATTTGTCATGATAGCGTTTTAGCGATATGCAATAAAATGTTCTCACTGTTCTCATTCAATGCTCATTTCAGCCAATGGTGCCCACATTGTTGTAATCAACCATCGACAACCTGCAACAATAACTCTTAGTATCTTTTTATAGAAATGGCTATGCTCTTCGAAGATCCGGGGGACTACAAGGATTCTATTTAAATCTGTGTTCTTAATTTTGTTTCTTTTCAGGCAACAGATAGTTTATTTCTACCAAATTTTGAAGACAATATCTAATGTCTCTCTATTTTTCAAAACTTTTTAAGCAGTGGTGCTTCGGTTGGGTATGGAGATGAATTGATGTACCAGAGGCTTGACGGACGCCTCTGAAGTTGGGTACAGACGACTCGTGAGGTAGTAAGTGCTCTGAAGGACGTGGAGCAAGACGGCCGAGAAGACAACCAAAGTCACGAAGCTGGAGGAATCCTCATTAATCCGGAGGCAGAATGGTTGTCAAGAGCATACAAAACAAGGACGAGATCGATAAGGACTTGAACAAGAAGGAAAGTAAACAGAAAAGGGAAGCAACAACGAAGATTGGTAAGAATGTTACAGTTTTACTTATTATGGTTTTAAACTAAATACGTGCCAGAATAAAAAAAACTGAATTTTGATTCTGGAAGTGTGATTGCATTTCATATATCCATTTCATATATGGGGGTATTCATGCGGGGCTAATTGCACATGATAGCAACCTCAGAATGTACGCGTAGAAACAGGCATTCTCGAAATGGGTCGTTGGAACTGCAATAGAGCTATCACCTTTTATCTCCAGGGCTAAAAGTGTTTGGACCAATAGATAGCATAATGTCAAAAATAGGTTTTTGCTAATATTATCAATAAGAAGAAGCAGAAGAAGAAATAGTTCTTAAAATAAATCGGAAACAGACAACAGATAAATGCAGAATTATAGCATTAGCATTGCCAAAAACGGGCTATGAAAACTGACAGTAATGTTCAGGTGCATTAATATAGCATTACTAATGCTATATACGAGCTGTCATTTCTGCATTATATAAGCACGCTATTTCGCCATCCTTAGCATTATATTAGCATTATAGGGTATGTGTCGCTTGACTCAGCCTAATATGCAACAATCGATTACATTTTGTATTCTAACTCATAAAGTTTTTGAGCTGGAAACAAAATTTAACTAGCTATAAACTTGCCAAGATATGTTTTATGAGCCATCTGGTAGTATATATCACGAAAAGTTACACAACTTATTCTATAAAGTCGGAAACTTTCGAGGGATATGGATGTAATGTCGGTCTATGGGTACCAAATTGGGTCTAATCATGGATGCAATTTTGTCCCATTCGATAGATTTGTTATTAAATGTTGTTTATGTACGACTTTTTTTATGATTTTTGGATTCAAGGCGTTCCCAGCTGTATTAGTTCTACCCATAACACAATTTCGAAAATCAAACTATACTTTAACTGCTAAGTAACACTTATGTGATTTTTATATATGATTTAGCGGTCATTCGGCAATCAAAACGTTATAATTCACTCTACACAGACTTTGTTCTTTAAGTTCGTGTTAAGATGAGCAATATGAAAAACATTCAACCGGAGCTCAGACATTATTATTGTAAATGTTACCAATAACAACATTTTTACTACGCTTTCCATCAGGGGGCTAGTCACTCTGCCACGTTGTGTTTGTGTTTCAGTGTGTCGGAAGGTGTTTCTGTGTTTCAACTCATCTGTCAATATAAATGTGGCGGATTGTGTTTTTTAGGGTGGTAACACAAGGTGGTCGAGTGACTTACCCCCTGATTTTACCTGACTCTGACCTTTTTTAAAACTGCCATGAAATTTGAGTCACATTTACTACGTTCTGGTTGTTGAATGTTACATTTGACAGATCTCATATTGGTATCAACCGCACCATGATTGATCTAATCGCGGGCATGATAAAATCAAACGCATTTATAGTCAGGTGAAAATTGTTGGTGTTTGCGCTTAATTTAACCCTCGGAAAGGTAGTGTCTACTGCGATTTTTTTTTGCGTGTATCAAAGATATTTTCACGCTGCAAGCAATGCATGAGTTTCTCGAAATTCTACGACGATGGAAAGCTTTTGTTTTGCCATGTAATGACGTACCAAACACAAAGCAGTAAGCCATAAATACAGCCTTTGCAGAATTCTAGGCAAAAGCCAGTAACTAAAGATTGTGGGTTAGCACGTCTTCTTTCTTTTATTTTCTCCTTGCTCATTTGTTTGTACATGCAAGTTCCGTTGATCTACGAGACATTTTATTTTGTTTACTCTGTGTGATGCCGCACGAACCCGACTGTGGTAGTCATTCGAAGTACCACTTCAGCTCGCTGTATAATGAATGGAATATGCGACAACGTAACATCATCGTCGGACGAGACAAGACTGTATAGATTACAAAAGCCATTCAACGAAGAGATCAGCTTGACTGATGTGCGATGTCATCCTGAGTGGCGACATCAGTTACGCTTACCTGTCCACGCTGTCCTGTTCACTACTTGTGTTGAATTTAACCTGGGTACACTGGAGGAAATCCAGGTAGTTCATGATTCTCGCAAGTAATACTATACAATTCATTCGCAAATACAAGACCAATATTATATGAAAGGATTTTAATTAATATCCTTCAGTTTGTAAAACTAATCGTTTGTCTGGGAAGAGCACGATGACTTTTGTGAACGTCGTTACATTCTGACCACACCCACCAATAGTTTCATACATGCAAATTTGAGCTCCCCGGCCACTTGTATATCACATTTTTTTGTAATCATAACAGGGTGATCCGGAGCAATTGGAAGCACAACATTGAACAAATTATAATATTATTGTTCACACTGTCTTGAAAGAAACTTTCAAAAATGGCGTTTAGGTACACTAGCACATGTGATCCGAAAGTTGACACTCAGGTTTACTAGGATGATTCGGAACAACCTTAATGGCCCAAACACAATGATAACGGAAACGGAAAACGGCAAAGCCCGATCTGAGTATGCCTGCATGTCGAAAAAAAAACAAGCTAGATTCAAGCCGATTCTAATTGGACATATCGACGTCATTTGCAGCAGCTGTCAAAATTGCCGTTTTCCGTTCCGTTTCCGTTATCATTGTGTTTGGACGGTAAGAGTGGTGAATTGATGAAATTATTCTGTGGAATCAGCTTCCAGCTGAATTAAAAAATATTCATTCACGCAGACGGTTCAATCGCGAATGTATAGATTGACTAGAAGGAAGGAATTAGATATGTTATAAGGAAAAAAGTTAATCAAATAATCTAGATCTAAAATTTAAGATGTGGTCGTATAAAATCCGATTGTAGAATTTTAGAAGGAGAAGTCCTTACTCTACAAGTATATTTTGAATAAATAAATAAATAAAAATAAAAAATATTAGAAGAACGCAAGTTTTTTTTCTCAAGAAAAGCTGGAACGGGAATCGAACCCTCACTTGAATGACGTTTTACACCACTAGCCGACCGACTAAACGGTTTTTCATTTCATCAGCTAACGGTTGGCTATGGCATGTATATGTAAACCATATTTTGCTAATCTAATCTAATCTAATCTAATACAAACGCAGCCAGTACGAGAAAGCATCCTGGAAATAATTGAGTTAGATGACGCCCAATTATTCTTTTTGTCTATATTGAGGCTTGCAGCATATCAAGGACATGATACAAGCATCAAAGCGGCCAGGCCTACTGCGTTGCATTAACCGCAAAAGATGATTCTAAAAAATGAGTTGAATTCAAATGAATAGATTTGAACCACAACGCATTTTTTGAATCTACAGGGGAGGAAGGATGCGTGGACATACCGTACCATACGCTCCGAGGTTAAAATAAAAAATGTTATTTAAATAAATCCAAGTAATGATAAAAATGGTAATGATAGTAATAAAAAGTAATAAAAATGTAAAATCAACATGGAATATAGAATAGTATATAAAATATAGTGAAGGGATTTTCTTATGGAAAATGATGACAACAATTACACATGTCTCCAGATTGTTGTACCACTGCAATTGTAGAAGTATTTGCGTATCTATTATGGACCTAAAAGCTTAGACAATGTATGATAGCCACGAGAAATTTTTTATAAAATTACTTTTCAAAACTTGGAAACTCCATGGATGACCTGAACTTATATATAAAAAATAGTATATTTAAAATGTCGATATACTGTTCCATTTCCTTGCATCCACCAATGCAATCTAATCTAATAATGGAAACGCAGCCAGTTCGAGAAAGCATCTTGGAAAAAACTGGGCTATATGACGTCGACTTATTTTTGCTTTCAATATTGATGCTTGCAGCATGTCAATGACTCAAAACAAGCGTCAAAGCGGCCAGGCCCCCTACGTAACATCAACCGCAAAAAGAAACTATAAAACGAGCTGGATTCAAACAAATAAACCTGAACCGCAACGCATTCCTAGAATCTACAGGACAGGAAGAATGAGTGGACACATGGTATCATACGCTCCGAGCCATGCCAAGTAAAATATAATGCTTTTATGCATCCTGGAGCATAACAGAAACCGTCAAATACTTGAATTTTGAACAACATATAGCATATAATGGAAGGATCGCATTTGTTATGTACAGTAAAAATGAAATGACTAGGAATATATTGTTTTGTCAATCTTATTTAAACTTAGACTTCGGTTATTCCATGCTTTACCGATTGGCTAAGGGAAGACCATATGTTATGTAACTTCAAATACGAAAAAAAAATGTTAATAGATCAATATGCAATGCTGAAAATAAAAGAAATATAAATTATTGCTGAAATGAGACTCTAATTCTTCTCATGGTGCTTCTTCCTCCTGTCACATGGTTTTTTCAGCAGTCATTATATCTACACAGATAAAAAGAAACATTGAATTTTATGCGTTTTCTAATGCACATAAATGGAATGCTAGATTTGGCAGAAATTAATGGGATTATTCATGTAAATTGAGGTCAGATAACGCCTGCATCTAGCCTTTTGTATGACAGATTACAAACATTTTTGTATGTTGTATGGATGATTGCATACAACTTCGCTGTTTACGCCTCTTTTAGGTTGAAATTAAACGAGAGGAAATTTTACGCGCTTGTTAAAATTAATTATTTTTTCTGTGTACAGAGCACGCTGATGTTATAAGCTTAGGGAACGTCCATTAATTACGTCACTCAAAAAATGACTTTTTATAAACCCCCTTCCCCTATTGTCACGTTTTTTGTATGGACCTTCAAATTTTTTGTATGGATCGTCACGTTTTCCCAAACCCCCCTCCCCCTTACTGTGTGACATAATTAATGGACCTTCCCTTAATGAAAATGGAAAATATATAATATAATTTCAAGGTACATATTCCATTGGCGGGTGATCCATTATTCAATAGCGTTAATTGGATTAATACGTTTGCGTTATTTGTCAAGACAGATTCGGGATTCGCTATTGCCGTTGTCAATTTAGACCGTAACGGGCACGGGTCGAGGCGTTTTTGTATGTTGGGTGAATAAGTCACCTAGCCTAGCTGACTATTTAGTTCCAACTCAAACAAGGTACATCCTGGGCACGGTGCGAAGAGAACCTGGAAAAATGAGACTCCTGCCAGGTGTATCTGTGACATACGTTTAAGGAATCCGGATGCCGCAAAAAGTATTCCGACTAAGAGTCACTCCTCATCACCAATGTCACCAAAGAAATAAAAGCAAAAAGGAAACAAATTTATGAGAAAAGAGTAACGTAAATATTCACCCAACTTTTCGAATAAAGCAAAACAATTGAGAGGAAAGCTACGCTGCTGGATCATCAAAGCTTATTGCAAAAATGATTCTATTTTGAAATATTCCGCGGAGCGAGAATAAAAAATAATGCGTCTCTATGGCAACTATGGAATATGGAGCAATGGGCAAGAACATTGAAATATAATATTAACTATTCAATGGACGTTTACTTATCTTGATGGCGCTTCTTCGTCTCGATTCAGAAATTGTACAGGAATCTGACCATACAAAGTCCACCAGCACCACACTTTTGAGTTCAATTCTAGAAACGAAACTTCTCCAGTTTTGCTGAAAACGTGCTCCTAGCCATATCGGTACCACATTTCATACGGAAACACTTTTACAAAATCGGACTTTCTATGAAATTATTACACCCTGGATTTTTTTTTAAATTCTAGATGAGCTAGTCTATCCGAACAGCATTCGCAAATTCACACCGATTTATAACGAACAATAAAAACGTGACAGCTCACGCAAAACACCGTATATGTAAACCATATTTTGCATTCAATTAACTAAAAAAGCGACTGTACGAGAATTTTGATCAACAAGCACACGGAAAAAAATACGTACCCAGATCCGTGAACTGCAGTCATGAATTCAAGAACAAGCAAAAACACACCGCGAACTGCATTAAATAACGTTTAAAGGGAAAATTTCTGTAAACCTGAACTAGTTCATGGTCTATTTTAATTTTCGGAAACGCTTTTTTCTGTGCAGTTTCAACCCTTTCCACTCTACGCACGAATGGGGAAGGTTGTGGTAACAAATTAACTTCAACGTCAACTCTTCCAACAAGAGCTGTCTATCAGCGGAAATTGGACGCTTGGGTATAGTTCGCGTTTTTTTTTTGCCTCCCCAATCCAACGCTTGACCAAACCATGTTTTTTTTTTGCATTCGCTTGCTGAATCCGCAAACGGCGGATAAAATTACCGACATCACAGGTCGTGTGAATGTACTTGCAGCCACTTGTCTCATCAATAGGGCAGGCTACTGGATTTCCCACTCGGTTTATAAAATCCATTTCTTGGAACGTTAATTTTTTATCCATTTCGCCGTTTTATATCCTCATGGAACGATGATAACGGACCTTCGAATCCCAATATTTCGGATTAAGATTCAAAATTTATCACAGAAAATCGTCATTGGAGATCTTGTTTTGATTGTGTCTACCCAACAAACATCAATGCTGAATAACTGTTTGTTCAAAAAAATTTGGAGAAGTTGTTCTGCTTTTTACTCTAGAAAGCTGAATAACTTCTCCAAATTTGTTTGAACAAGCGATTACTCCACACTGATGTTTGTTGGGTAATAACATTCATGCTTATCCTCCTTTCTTTAGCATTTCAAGCTTATTGGTTTCATAAGTCGCCTATTGCCTACTTCTAATTGCACTTCCACAGTTATTAACTAAGAGCTTTCGATGTCATGTACCATTTTTGCATAAGTATGAGGTGACAAGTACAACCATATCCTATGCCCAGGGAATCGAAAAATTTTCCTTAATGAAAAACTCCTAGGCCAGACCGGGAATCGAACCAAGTCACCTTCAGCATGGTGTTGCTTTCTAGCTACGTCTTTACCAACTTAGCTAAGGGAGGACCAATTTCTACCCATAGATAATCATTGCAGAATAAAAGTTCATTTGTCATAGGGGTGACAAAGGGGTATTTGCTATGTTCAGTGGTGGTAAGGTCTGTATCCGCAATAATCCGGACACCTCAAAACATGAATAAAACATTTCGCATTATATTTCCGTCGTAGTTGTTTATTTCAGATTCATGGGATGTTTTTTAACAATTCGTGAAGACAAAACATAGTTATTCGGTATTTGCATAAAATTTTCGAACTTTGCGCTTAATTCCGTCCATTAGGGTTTGTACAGACACTTCAGAAATCGCAGCAGCCGTCTTTGTCCAAATTTGCTGGAAGTGTTTAATGTCTTTGATTCCTTGCTTCTTTCCAGAAAGATTCCGCTTCATCAGAGCTCAATAACTCTCGATTGGTCGTTGCAATTTGGCGGGTTTAAGGTTTTTGGTACAATGTTCACTTGATTTGCTTGGTACCACTCCATCACAGTTTTAGCATAGTGGCATGATGCCAAATCGGGCCAGAACAAAGGTTTTTCTTTGTGGCTTCTGATAAAGGATAGCAATCGGTTTTGCAGACACTCTTTCGATAGATCTCCTTGTTGATTGTGCCTGTAGTGACGAAAGATTTACTCTTTTTGCCACACGTGCTAATTGCTTGCATTTCTGGCCATAGCAGAATAAAAAGCCAGCCCTGGAAGCTGCTTGAAATCCTCCAGGACATAAGTTTCATCGTCTATAACAACGCATGAAAACTTCGTCAAATATTCGCAGTACAAACGTCGAGCCCGTAAATTTGCTGCCAAGTTCTGTTTGTCGTTGCGATTTGGAATTGTTTTTACCTTATACGACTTAAGTCCCAAAAGTTGTTTTGAATTTAGGATAAAACCAGGCGACATACCAATTTTACGAGCCACCGTTCGAATGGAGAGATTTGGGTTTTTCGTTTATATCCTTTTCACCTTTCGGTCCATGACAGGATCAGCGCGTCCAATGTTTTCGTCACTTTTCGGTTTCCTCTCCACCGTCAAACGTTCCGAAAATGATTTGAGAACATCGTGAACAGTGGATTTAGGCAAATCCAATGTTTTTGCAAGGTCTCGCATTGCCAAGTCAGGATTTGCCGTACGCCCGTACAAAATTGTTTTTCTTTCGTCGCCATCTTGAATACTAAACATGAAATGTAAACATCAATCATAGTATTTTTCATCATAGACTCTGAGCTATACCACAGTGAATTTTTTTATTCTTACGTGCAATATTTCAAAAGTTACAATGATTTGAAGGTGTCCGGATTAATGTGGATACAGATTTTAATTGTACTGTATTTTGATATTATTTCCATGTTTCATTACGATCAAATTGAACAATCAAGGGAGAAAATGCCATGGCATAGTTGAACTAAGTTTCTACCAGCGATGAAACATTTCGGCTGCCACCAGCCACTGGATCGAAAAAAATTGCGACAAAGATGTCACTCATAATTTCGCTGATTGTTGATTTATTACTACATACATATGGTGTTTATTATATCGAATCTAAAATATCTCGAAACGTAGATTTAATTATACAAATATAATTAGAATTATTATTGAGAGAATATATGCAAAAGAATACAGATAATTTTGGTGAAACTGCAAACCAGATATTTGGAAAATTTACAGATTTTTTGGTAAAATAATTACCAGATTATTCGGTAATTGCATTGGAGGGTTACATTTTTTTTCGGTAATCGAAAAAATCACCGAACTCATTACCGAACGTTCAGCTGTTGAGAAATCGATAAAGTTTGACAGATTTCTGTAATAATAGTCTAAGTGTGTAGATTGATTCTAGCATGATTTGTTTCCCGTGCCAACACCGGGTGATCCATGGCGACTAAGGAAAGTCAAAGTCGGTCTAACACTGATTTCATTTCGCATCATTCCCTTTGTTAAATGCTTCATTGCGTAGAATAGTCTGAAAAGCTGCCGAGCGAATGAAGCATTCTGTGAATGTTGGGGTATTACACCATTCACTGCTGCTTAAGAGTTCTCCCTTTCGTACATATGAAGTCTGTGATAGGAAAATACTTGGCAATCAAGGAGTGTATCGAATATAAGCTATCCACATACATTTGCGTTGTACGCATGTATTTATGATGGTTTTTTATGCTCTGAACACGGCATGCTGTGCGTTTGACTGTCAGATTTCTTTTGTTTACTTGTTTGTGCGGTTCAAATTCTGCGTTTTCAAAATGTCGCGTATTGAAAAGGAAGTGAAAATTAAGGTTCTGGACACACGGCTAAGTGAGAAGGGTAGTTCTATGCGGAAATTGGCGAAGCGGTTTGGAATTCATCATGCGAGTGTTAAAACCATCATTAATAAGTTTGGGGAACACTATTCTTTGGATGAGCTACCAGGAAGAGGCAGAAAACCCGGTTCTTCCAACCCGAAACTAGAGCAGAATGTGGTATCTCTAATCATGAAGAACAAATCAATGTCAATACGTGATTTGGCCAAAAAAGCAGGAACGAGTGTCGGAATGATCCAGCGTATCCAGAGGCGAAACCACCTGAAGACCTACAAGATGCAGAAAATCTCGAAACAAAGTGCAGAACAAAAGAAGCGAGCAGCAACAAGGGCCCGGAAATTGTATTCGCGTCTTTTGCAGCGTCCGGATGCATGTGATTTGATGGACGATGAGACCTATGTAAAGGAGGACTCAAAAACCCTTCCAGGTCCACACTACTTTACTGCCGTCGTTGGGGAGGATGTGAGCGATGCGGACAGGTCGATTCAAGTGGAGAAATTCGGTCGAAAGGTACTGGTATGGCAAGCAATATGTTCCTGTGGTTTGAAGTCAACCATTTTTTACACTACCGGAACTATAAATGCGGAAATCTATCGATCTGAGTGTCTCCAGAAGAGATTGTTGCCTTTATATAAGAAGCATAGTACACCTCCACTGTTTTGGCCGGATTTAGCGTCGGCTCACTATGCCAAAACCACTGTCAATTAGCTTGCGGAAAAGGGTATAGATTTCGTTGAGAAAAATATCAATCCACCAAATTGCCCTCAGCTTCGACCCATCGAACGTTACTGGGCAATCGTGAAGAGGGTCTTCAAGAAGACAGGTAAGGCAGCTGGGAACATGCAGGAGTTCAAAAAAATTTGGGCTCAAGCGGCCAAAAAATGCGATGCAACACTTGTCCAGAATTTGATGAAGATCATTCGACCCAAAGTTCGAAAATTCGTGAAGGAATAACTTAAATTTCATCCGGTCTTCATTATGTTTAAGTTTAACCTCGTACAATAAAGGATCAATTTTTTGTATGAATAAAATATCGGTTTTCAACATAATTTGAAAGAAAGTTTGTGGATAGCTTATTTTGGATACACTCCTTAGTAAATTTCCAATGCAAAATGAAATTATGAGACATCACCATATATTTGCGCTATTTCCTATTTATAGTTTAATGTTGAAAATCAATAGTTTTATTGGAATATTGGAATATTGGAATCGACGCGTAGAAACATTTTCGATCGATCGGGGCAATTTTTTTAAAAATATTTGGATAAACGACTATACGAGATATTATCGCTCAAAACCTCACCGCTTTCCGTCACGGTCAAAAGTTTTATTTTCAGTTCATCATATGGTGTATCAATGCAGTAACTCTTTTCTGTAAAACGAGAATGATTAGCGATTAAAAGCTAAAATTACATTATAGAAACGGAAACGTAGTCTTACGTAAAAACCAATTAGTTCTTAATAGATTGGACCGAAATTTCCACCATAATTTAACAGTTCAATCAATCATACTATTCAAATGACGAAATGTTACATGCCTGGTTGTACGACGTACTGAATATATTAATGAACTTTTCTCAACCATATCCATGCCAAATCATCCCGTTGCTAATATTATTCAATGTGTCAAAAAAACGTTGCCTGTCAGTATTGGTGAGAAAACTCAATTTGCAAAAATAATCTTCTACATTCCTTCTTTGCAATATATTTAAAAAGACTATAAATGTAGATATAGATACTACTTTGTCAACCGCATGCTAGTTGTGTGGGAAAGCGACACGCTGCTTCGAAAAATATAAGGAAAGAAGACTATCGGCACGTAGCCAGAGAATATAATGCACCCGGTGTTGATGACAGTGACATGCTGCCAGCTAAGAATGTTTGCAGCGTAAAAATACTTGGGCCATGGTACGTATGTATATATCATTCGATCACGCAAAAAAATACGTAGTTATACCAATCTAAAATAGGAATCAATTCAACTAAAATTTTGGTTTGAATATGGACCAATAAAACTGATGAATTATTTCAACAAAAACCTTTGAGTTGAAATAAACCTTCATGCTTTATAGAATTGAACATCGTGTTTTATTGCTCAAAACAAAATGTTTTGTAAAACTAACTAAACGCATTTGTTGAAATAAAAAAAAAAATGGTGTAGTAATTCAAAAAAACCATTGAATTGAAATAAAACTTCATGATTTATAGAATTGAACATCGTGTTTTATTGTTCAAAACAAAATGTTTTCTTAAACCAACTAAACGCATTTGTTGAAATAATAAACATTGATGAACTAATACAAGAAAACCATTTAATAGAAATAAAACTTCATGCTTTATAGAACTGAGATTCGTGTTTTATTGATCAACCATATTCATCCAGCAGAAGGGGATTTCGGAACGCAAGAAATGCGCATAACGATCCTAACGCCCAGCTTCCAACATCTGGTATACTGTACCGGTGAACTGATTTTCCAGTTATCGGGAAAGTGAATAATAACTCGGTGATAATTTGCTTTACAAATTATAATCGATTATAATTAAACTTACATAAGTTTAGCAGAGGCAGCAACTTGCCATGTCGGCAGCGCTGAGACACTTTTGAACAATAATTATATGGTGCTATAAAATGTGCGCTCATAAAAATGTGTTGCTAAACGATAAAATAACCATTTTAGTTTAAAACGAAGTTTAAAATAAATGTTATTCTTATAAACCAGTTATTATTTAAACTAATATCACACAGTGGTGATTACTTTAAATTATTTGATTGGTTTGATTTCACTTTTTTATGAATTGAAACAAATAAAAACCTTGTATTGAAAAGCATCAAATAATTTTGTTGATTCAGAACAAAGTGATTTCCTGGGGTGAAAAAATATTTTGTTCAAACAATAAATTAAACATTTGAGTAAAAAAATAAATGAGATTATTATAAATCAAATATCATTTAAACTAACATCCCACAGCAGTGATTAATTTAAATAATGTTATTGGTTTGTTTTGAACGAAATTTTGAATTGATTTGGAACTTTGAAACAAATAGAAACCTAGTATTGAAATGCAACAAATCATTTTGTTAATTCAAATAAGAGTGTTTTTTTTAGGGTGAAAAATTATTTTGTTGAAACAATAAGTTAATCATTTGCGTTAAAAAATAAATGTGATTGTTATAAATCAAACATTATTTAAATTAATAGCACACAGCAGTGATTCCTTTGAATAGTTTTATTGGTTTGATTTGAATTAAATTTTGAATTGATTTGGAACTTTTTTATGAATTGAAAAAAAAAAACCTTGTATTGGATACCAACAAAATATTTTGTTGATTCAAAGCAGAGTCATTTCTTTTCGTGATCGACAATGCTTTATGGGTTTATGTAGAACAAAGTCCTCTGAATATAATGGTTCATTATAAATTTACAAACTTTTATAGAACTTCATAGGTATAAAACACTAGCAGGATTAATATCATTATTTTTTTTTCTCTGTAATTATATAATATTAATTACTATGAAGTCACTATAATTTCAATGGAATATAGCCCATTTTTACAAATGAAGAGGAAAATCAGATTGCAAGCCGATGAAATGCGTTCTCAAAAATTATGGTAATTCGTTTGATTCTTTTCAACGTAGGATTACTGCGGTTTAATTTCAACATTTTGCAATATAAAGCTTTTGCGAGAGTGCTTCATGTGTCAAGAATTGAACGCTGGAAAATTTGTTGATAAAATTGAAAACGCGGATCACTTAAATAGTGCTTAGAGTTCAAACAAAAGCCGGTCAATTCCATGTTAATAAGTGGAAAAGTTAAACATTTTTTATTGGTCGGCTAAAATTTATCGAAAATGAAACAATCCCAGAGATATTCCGCACAATCAAGTAAACTTCTATTTTGATCAATTAACCTGATTTTCAAGTTAATTTATAATGCCATATTTTTATAATTTTATTGACTACACACTTTGAGAATTGTACAGTATTCGGTAATTTTTTACCGAACTTTCAACAGCTGAACCGGAACTTGACCGGAACTTTTTCGGTGAAATTTTACAGTATTCCGGTTAAAAACCTACCGGAACTTGTTAAATTTTACCGAAATCTGTTAAACCGGATTACCGAACGTTCAGCTGTTGAGAATTCGGTAAAACTTTACAGATTCCTGTAAAAAATCTAAGTGTGTAGCTAATGTGATAGCAACTGAAATCCTCATACCAAAATCATCCCACGTATCTTGTAGTCGGCCATTCAACGAGAAGTTGAAAATAGCACATAATTGGGTTCTGCTGCCCGGAAAGAAATTTTATTTTTCAATGCGTACTGTGATTACCGGCCTTTGGAGAATGATCATTTCAATTAAACAACTAAAGAATGTGTTTGACTGACATTTTCAGGACTGAACCTGGATTTTCAAAGTGATCTACACTACGTGAACCTTCATACAACCTTGTCTCTTTTCGATTTTGTTTTAAGGAAAGCATGTTCCCGTAATGGTAGTGATGAAATCCGTTTTAGTTTTAAATATTTGATAATAAAACAGCATTTTGACTTCAATTTAAATACGCTATTTAAGCTCCCTGCCGTACACTGACGGAACTATCAACACGTTCTCTTCATATCTTTCATTCTAGCAAAACATTACTGTCCACTCTTGGGGCCTCAGGGTGATGAGCGAACATTTCCTTTGTACATCCTCACCGTTAAGAGTCACCCACAATTGATACGTTGCGGATGCGTTGACGTAAATTTGACAGAAAACCTATGGGAAAACTGTCAAATTCACGCAAACGCATCCGCAACGTATCAATTGTGGGCCAGCCATTACTCCACGCACGGAGAATACAAAAGCGTATATGTTTGATCTCGTTTGTTCATTGGATCTAATTAAGAATTAAAGATTTTGAAAATACCGCATTGAATTTGTAATCTATAGTAGAGAAACATTGTGCATTTGGTAAATTAAGTATGAAAAACGTAATTATAAGACCAGACCTTATTTCTGATGATTTCAAAAGTATCCAGAACAAAGTTAGTTGAATGTTTCAGAACATGCAAAGAAAGATTTACAACCGATTGTCGCAAAAGCTAAGATTTTCACGAGCAATGTATGAATTATTTAAAGGGGTGGACGTGAAACAGTCTGTTTAAAAAAAAACTGAAATTACAGTAATATTTTCAGCGCAAACGGCAATATCATTTCTTTCACATCTTCTGTTGAGAGGTCAATCGCATATATGTTTATAGCTCATTGTTACAAACACTTTTTCCTAAGACCATCAATAAGAAGAAGCGAAAGATGAAATAGCACTACAAATAAACCAGAATAGTAGCATTAGCAGTGCCAAAAACGGGCTATCAAAACTGACAGTTATTTATAGATGCATTAATATAGCATTACTAATGCTATTTACGAGCTGTCATTTCTGCATTATATAAGCACGTTATTTCGCCTTTTTTAGCATTATATGAACATTATATCTGAATATAGAGCTTCTTAGCATTTAGGTGCTGCTTTATATGCAGATATAATGCTGATATTATGCCAGGTTTTAGTGCGTAATGGTTACTTGGGTCTCCTCGTCTACGTCGGCGGGAGTGTTTTCCGTCTTGGACCTCACCGGCCACCGGTACAAAATTCACCGAACCAATCGGGTTAACGCTGGGCTTCAAAATTGCTGCAGATTGCCGATAGCGGTTACCGCTACAAACTCCTTCGGCGATGGACGTGCTCGTTCAAAGGGCCGAACCACTTTGGATTTTGGGTTCCAATAAGTATGGACGAATTCAACAGACCTACCACTACCACGGAACTCTACTCTCTCTCTTTCTATCTCTCTCTCTTACATACACTTCTTCACGCTGACTCCATCGAAGAAACATGTTTTTTTAACTGCAGGCGTGAGATGTGAGCCAAGAGTTTAAATTAATGCGGTGTTTCCCGTATTTTATTTTATATCTATAAGTCTATATGTATATATTTATTTATCTCCATGTAAAGTTGTGCACATACTAATAAAGTAGACTATGTGAGGGGTTTTATTATTTATGTCAATCTTAATTCAATACTTCTAGTAAAAATGAGTGTCTTACAAAAAATATTTTTTTTAAGTTATATATACCACAAAAAAAACTTACCCTAACCTTATTTATGAAACTGTATTGTTGGTTGCACTAGCAATTAAGGCAAAAGGAGCAAGATTTGAACTGAACTAAATTAAGACAACTGTTGAAGATATACAAAATTCTACAATTTAAATCAAACGCACATGACGTGACCAGAAAGTTCTTCGAATCAGAGAAATCATAACAATCTCGGCTGAAGATTGACCCCAGATCCATTGGGGTGCCAAGTAACAGTTACCCTTAAAACTACACCATCGGCGCCGTCAATAACAATCATTCAATCATTCACTTGAAAGGGATGATTGTTTTTCAATGAGCAAAATTTCCATTCTTCGATAAAAGCGCACGTAATATCGTTTTCTTGAAAAATAATATAAACAAAAAAAACTGTCAATGTATCGTTTTTATTCCAATTTGATCGCAATATCGGTGATATGTATGACGAATCACTAAGCAGCAAGACGAGCAACTTTATGTTTACCATATACAATGTTGCACACAAAAAGGGAAACGATATCAGACAGTTTTGATTCAAGCTGAGGCGCCACTTCGTCTCGACATGTGTTTTCCGAGGAAGCCTTTCTCGAGACCTAGCAAGGCATAACAATAGATTCAATATGCACTATGGCTAGGCATAAAGAAAAATCCTTCTTCGTAGAACACATGTGGATGCAAACAACTCTTTATCAGATGAAATGTTTATGTTCATTTCTGATCGTTGATTTTGCATTTCTTTTCTTCCCTTGCAACACGAGTTATTTCACCGTCCTTCACTGTAGTGATTGACTTTTTACCGTGCTGTTTATTATGCATGCCATTTCCAGATTTGGACTAAAGAATATTATTGGCCCACTTTTGATCAACATCCTGCCTGGGAAATTGAAACGTTGGAGGTGTTTATGTGATTGTTCGAGCGAGAGAACATGATATCTTCTTTGAAGAAAAGTTTTTTGTTGTTTGCTTTAACAATACATCTATGAATATTTAAGACGCATTCACACTAAGAAATTTACGTACACATATCTTCTTGATAATTAGAATCACTTCAATATACAGGTATACCTCGATAGTACGTTCATCCACTTTCTCACTTCAAATCGCAATCGCATAAAAACTACTGATTGAATTTGCAATCTTATACAACCATAAGAAAGAGCAGCTTCTGTTCTTTCTATTGATTGAATTAGATGTTGATGTACGTACTATTGAGGTATACCTGTATAGCCAAATATAGCTGAAGTTGTTCTGAATAATCTTCTCAAACTTTCCCACTTGGTTTTTTGTTTGCGTGAGAGACATCCCGGATAAACAAAAAAAAGTTACGAAAAAAAATCATAAAATTATTATTATAATTTTTTTGATTATTATGATTGACAATTTGATTATTATGATAACAGAAAACAATAAAATCAATGGGTTTGATTTGAATGCTCAACACTAAAATTTTATTGTAAAATTTCTACTCGCAATAAAATTTATGGTGAGAAATTGCTACGTACGCCAAAATCTACGGTATATACCATTTATTTTATTGTTGTGTAACAGAACGTTCTATAGTATTTTCGATGTGAGTTTTACCTGGGATCACAAAGTCTCGACCTTCCGTTCCTCTCGACTCATTCCATGCAGCCGTCTGTTATCGACAGGATGGCAGTTCGATCTAGATATGTAGGTATGTTTATCACATTCAGGACTGCTACCGAACCATGTTGCCTGCTGACGGCACGAGGAAACTAGCGGCAGACCAAACGACCGACACGACGAACAATGTGAACTTTGTTGTATCGTTTTAATTATGGTAACTATTTTTAGAGCGCCATGAAACTAATAGGCACTGACTGGTCTATAAAACTAGCAACCTGGCTTACATAGGCAAAGACATCCATGTCACTATCATCGGTAACGATGCTTTAGTGTCCATGCTAGTCAGCTGACACTTTACAATGACACCATTAATTAACGCCAAGTGATATGTATCGTGCTTGTTAAGTAAAACTGTGCCTGAACGCCGAATATTGTGCAGGAAAAAAAAACCTTTCGTTCTGATCATAACTGGTTTTATGAACGGAAGGATGCACGGCAATCAAAATGTTGGTTGTATAAATTTTCGATTTGCCCCACCAAACACTTTGATATTGTTACTTTTAAAAGATACGTAATTCGTCTTTGACGGCAATCGAGGAACGTAAACAAAGATTTTATGTAAATTTTTTCCGGAACCGAAACAAACGAACTCGATAAAAGCTAGATTGGATCAAATACATTCCTTCGCCTCTTTCATGCTATTCTGAACACATCCGAACAATGGATACGATTGCGTTTCGTTGACGTAAATTTGAATTTGATTGGAAAATTATCAAACACACGCAAGCGGAACCGCAACGAATCCATTGTGGATAGGTCTTTACGTCCTCGGTTTCAGGGCATCTAAATTTACATGACTTTTTAGTAGTTTGTGGGATACAATCACGATTTGCATGTTGGACAAGAAGACAGTCGGGTTAGGGAATTTAATATTTATGATATTCGATTGTTTTTTAGCATTTATAAAGGCTCTGGGTAGAAGGGACGTTCAAAACCACCAGTGGTTCGCTAAGTTAAAAATATCTCTCGAAAATTATCTAGCTATACGAGGGCGCCTCAATAAGTGCGTGACCTTTTGAAAAAAGTCATGGATAGCAGACTACCGCGTGTTTTTATGGAGACAATGGTAAGAATTGAATTTTGTGACCACATCAAGTATATTTTTTTGCCTGAAAAAATCATCACTTAAACCAAGGCTAGGCTTGATAAATACTATGGCGACTCTGCACAATCAATTTCAATGGTAAATTAGTGGATTACTAAACTTGGTTGTGACCGTACAAGCACGGAAGATGCCAAACGTTCTTAACTATCAGTTGGCGTTTCTACACCCAAAATAATTCCAAAAATTCACGATATGGTGTTGACCGATCGGAGATAGAAAGTGACAGATTGCGAAAGTCATACACAGAGACAAATTTGATATTCAATTTTACCATTATTGGCGGTTAGGATGACTACTGCAGTACAGATTTTGAACCGACTATTATCATGGTCAAAACGACCACTAAAAATAGTTGTTTCAACATTTACCATAATGTCGGAAAAGTCCTTGTTACCATAATCATAGTCAAGAATGCCATGAACGTGATGAAGTTGTTCATTTTCATGGTTATTGTAACCATTATATGCAATAGTCACCTTAACCATGATTTAATTGTCGGTACAACCATGGAATTATTCTCAGTGTACGATCGTTTCATAAAAATAGATTCTGCACATTGAGCACATGTCTCATCTACTGCTATACGAATGATTTTTTTTCTCAGAGAAGACATCTAACATGACACAGTGGTATCACACATGGGTATGAGAAAGCTTTTCGCAAGATAGGGGCCGGCTTCCTCCCAATCCACCAAAAATGGAACCGTGTGATAACTTTGGAGGGTGTGGAATGTCGACAGTATTTGGCGTTCTTCAAAAACAATACACAAACCTAATTGTTTTCAACAGTATTCTGTTACAGTAATCGATTCGGTAGTTTTGTATAGTACGCTCAGTAAATTTAACTGAGTAACCGAGCTATCAAAACTTACCGAAACGATCTGTAAATTTTGCTGAACTATTGGTGACGGGCGTTGTCACTTTTTCACCGGAAATAATGTAAAAAAAATACAGTTGATCAGCATAATTTACAGATTTGTTTGTAAACATGATTCCTTTTTATCCGGTTTCTTCTTGGTTTTCACGCTTAGGATGACTCATGAGATAAATTGATATTTTTTCTCATTCGTTTCTGGTTCATTGGTTTTTATTACATATAAAATACATTTTAATCTTACATACGGAAAAGATTTCTTGTACCTTCATTAAGGACCCAATTAATCTTCTTATTTAGCATTTCAAGCTTATGGCTTTCACTATACGCTTACTGCTTGCTATATAAGTTAGTGTTCTAAATGCACTTCCACAGTTGTTAATTGAACCTTCGATGCCAGGTACCATTTTTGCTAGGTACCATGGCTAACTCAATAGAACTGGCCAATATTCAACTTTGGCATGGCAGAGTAAGGTAGAGTTTGACAGCATGGAATAAATTTACAATCTACTCGGTACTTGGCCACTGCAGTTCCGCAACACTGTAAAAACAAATTACGAATGTACTGTGAATTTAACCTTTTGCAAAATAAACTTTTTTTTTGAAAAGGTTGAATTCACAGTACATTTGTAATTTGTTTTTACAGTGTTGCGGAACTGCAGTGGTTTACATTTTCGATCGGTAGTTTGTTTTGACAGTTTTCGATAGTTTTCTGTAAATTATAAAAATTTTATATTTTTGATTGCTTGAAATTTGTAAAATGACATATTTTACTAAATGTTTGGTGAAATTTCTGATATATAGATCGAATTCATTAAAAAAAAACCGAACAGAATTTTGGGAATTTGGTGTGCATATGGACGATTTCTTGCGACGTTCCATAACCGTGACCGAAACGTGGATCCACCACAACACGCCACAGCCTAAACAGCAGTCATAACAGTGCGGTTTTCGGAATGAACCGGCAACAATAAGGTCAAGGTGGGTTACCGTCATGGCAACCGTCATGGCAACCGTTTTTGGGATGCACGCGATATAGGGTATGCGTCCCTTAACTCAGCCTGTTATGCAATGATCGATCACGTTTTTTATTATAACTCACAAAGTTTTTAAGCTTTAAGCAAGATTCAACTAGCTAGACACTTGCTAAGATAAGTTTGACAAGATATTTGGTAGTATCTATCACGAAATGTTACACAACTCTTTTTATAAAGTCAGACACATTCGAGGGATATGGATTTAATGTCGGTCTATAAGCGCCAAATTGGGTCTGTTCATGGATGCAAATTCGTCCCATTCGATGAATTTATTACAAAATGCAGTCTTTGTACTGTTTTTTTTCTCTCAAATTTTTGCTAGCTGTATTCGTTTACTTAACGTATTGTACACAATACAAACTAAAGTAAAACTGCCTCGAAACACTTAAGCGAAGTTCATATATGATTCATTCAATAATGAAAACATGATAATTCACTATACAATGACTATGTTCCTTCAGTTTGTGTTTAGATGAGCCACTTGAATATAAACAACCGCAAATTCATGCACTTCCACTTGAAATTTTACCAATACCAACCTTTTTACTACGTTATTGATACAACAGGCCATAGTTGGGAACATTGGGTCTACGATTTTCTTGTAAACTCATTGTTATTTTAGCTATGTGAACATTGAATATGTGTCGTGTAACTATTTTCTGTACATCCAGACTGCATTACTTGCTTTATCGATTCAATTAAACCAATTGTAGATCACTTGAAGATCGTGTAGCTTGTCTGTTCAGCTTAACCAGAGAAATCATGATGCCCCAAAAGTCGAAGAAATGGAAAATTACGGGGAAGTGAACAACTATAAGTTGATTAATATTGTCTCAATTGCTTTGGATTACATCGATCATCCTGATAGCACCGTGATTTAGTTGATTATTGCTAAATTAATGACACTTTTAGTACATAGGCCGAATGAAGGAGCTAGGCTAACATTACATCCCCTTACCCTAATACATATTGATTACCAACTATTGTGCCCTGCAATTCAAACGATACAACATGATTTTAGATGGTGATCTGGTAAAACAATTAAAGATCCTTAAGAATTTCAAGCTGAACTCAGATGCTAAAACAATAGAAGACTGGATGACAACGAAGACAAACTACGACGTTCCCTTCAAAGTGATTAAATCAAGCCGCTATGTAAGGGAGCCTGGTGGACCTAGTTTGCGTCCAGGTTCCATTGCGTTTTACACGGATGGGTCGAAAATGAGAAAAAATACTGGAGCCGGCGTTTATGACCCTGGAATCAGGAAAGCTATAGTCCAACGGTATTTCAAGCAGGAATTCTTGCCATTATTGAATGTGTGAATATTTGTTCAACGAGAATATACAGATTTGCAAAGATCTGCATTTTTTCCGATAGACAAACAGCTCTCAATGCACTTAAAGCTAGTGTGGGAATGCATTCTTTCTTTAAGACAATTGGCCAGTAGGAATGAAGTTGCTCAATACTGGGTGACCGGGCTTGGGTATTGCAGGAAATGCAAAAGCTGACAGCTTAGCAAGAGAAGGTTCAGCATTAAATTTTATTTTTTTGAGGAGTGTGCTCAGAAGACTGAAATAAAAAAAGTTAGGAAATGTCTATTGTAGAATCAAACTGGAAAGCTACGGATACGTGCAGATAAGTCAAGAGTTTTATAAGACCAACTGCTGTAAAAGCACGGATCTTACTATATATTAGTTAAAAAAGCCCTTCGGTGTAGGTATCACCTAAATAATGTTGGAAGAGTTCATTCTACGGAATGTCGTTTTGCTTATTTGAAACTGAAACTGGCGAACACATACTCTGCAGCTGTGGAGCAGTATTCAATCAAAGGACGTCAATATTTGGAAAGGGGTAACTAGAGCCCCCTAAAATTTGGCAAAACGATCCTGGTAGGGTATTAGACTTTATAAATCAAGTCCGAACGGACAATTCAAGAATGCAGCTAGGCTTGATATACCTAGTAATTGGATGCTTTTTTTTCTTAAACTACGGCGGTATTGATACTCATGCTCAAAATTTATCAAATATTACAATTCAAGAGACGGGATCAAATTTTGCGCACTCACATTGAAAAGTGGTCAGGAGGAGAGATCGCAAAGTATCTTAAATTCCCAAAATGGACTTGAAATGCCGTGCTGAAACGTTACTGGGAAACATTATCGCTTAGAACAATCTTAGAAATGGAACATACACTCAGTAGCAAAAAAAAAGCCGAGCAAAATTTTGCTTCCAAAAAATGCCATGTTCAACCTACTGTAACTTTGTCAATTATCAATATTTCTAGCTGAAACTTTCACCACACTATGAACAATGTATAAATCTTATGTGGTCAAAATTGTATGTTGATCAGGCTTATAAACTTTAAGTTTTCATTACATATGTGAAAAAAGTCATTTTTGGACATACCAATTTCAAAACTCCGTATTTCTGTGAAAAATTTAGATAACATATTTTAAATTTCACAATAGCCTAAAAATACATAAGAAATAATGTGGACGAAATTTGAACCATTTCCATCAAGTGGTTTGGACTACAGCTGGCGTCAAAGTTGACGCACCAACATAAGTATTTTCCTTTTTCACCCGATATTGACCATGCTGAAATATCGGTGCAAAAAAAAAGCCGAGGTGAATTCATCTTATTAAGACACACGATTTGTTACGCCTGAAATATCCAAAATAACTAGTGTAACTCACGAAGAACTTCAAAATATGGCATACAGCATCAATTGGATTGAAAAAACTACGTGTACAGTGTTATACAGTATTATTAGAAGAATTCACCTCGGCTTTTTTTTTGCACCGATATTTCAGCACGGTCAATCGGGTGAAAAATGGAAATACTCATGTTGGTGCGTCAACTTTGACGCCAGCTGTAGTCCAAACCACTTGATGGAAATAGTTTAAATTTCGTCCACATTATTTCTTATGTATTTTTAGGCTATTGTAAAATTTAAAATATGTTATCTAAATTTTTCACAGAAATACGGAGTTTTGAAATTGGTATGTCCAAAAATGACTTTTTTCACATATGTAATGAAAACTTAAAATTTATAAGCCTGATCAACATACAATTTCGACCACATAAGATCTATACATTGTTCATAGTGTGGTGAAAGTTTCAGCTAAATATTTTGATAATTGACAAAGTTACAGTAGGTTGAACATGGCATTTTTTGGAAGCAAAATTTTGCTCGGCTTTTTTTTGCTACTGAGTGTACGACCAGAAACTATGATTGAAAGTCCGTAGGGAAATCCGGAACAATCCTGGGATCTCTGAAAGTTATCAGTCGTACCATGCTAGCAAACACCACAATAGGACCCTGAAGTAGGACCAAACGCGGCCCAAGAATGATTTACGATCAATTTCTCACGAAATATAACGGATGCATTTTGATTGATGATGAAATATATGTAATAATGGACTTTGGACAACTCCCGGGACACACATTTTACCTTGTTAAATGCAATGGTGATGCTCCAGGTAGATTCCAATTTGTCTATGCATACACACTCAGATTTTTTTTACAGCGATCTGTAAAGTTTTACCGAATTCTCAACAGCTGAACGTTCGGTAATCCGATTTAACGGATTTCGGGAAAATTTTACTGAAATCCGGTAAAATTTTTACAGATGACTGTAAAATTTCACCGAAATCAGTTAAATCAGCTTACCGAACGTTCAGCTGTTGAGAATTCGGTGAAACTATACAGATTTCTGTAAAAAATCTAAGTGTGTACAAGTTTGCTCACAAGTTGATGAAATGTCAAAGGTATCTGCAGTTGTGGAAAGAAAATGAAGGTTTCCATCACTGGAGCGACTATGATAGAGCAGGTATACAAGAACGAGTGTCTTTAGAAGCAATTCAATCGCACGACAGTCCAGTCAAGTTCTGGCCTTACTTAGCCAGCTGCCATTACAGCCGAGATGTCATGGAATGGAATAAGTACAATTATATTGAAGTTATTGAAAAAACACTCAACCCACCAGCTCTACTGTGCGAAAAATAATGTGTGGTATTAAGCAAAAAGTCCGAAAATGCATCGCCTTTATCCTATGATATTCTATGAATTCCTAGCAGAATGAAACCTTAACGGTTCTTTCATGTTTTAATTTTTGACGAAAACATGTTTTATTTTGTGCGGCCAAACATTAATTGGACCAAGCTTTATCGGTGGTAAAAATCCATGAATTGTGCTACGAATTTTGTGCTCATTCGCTTCTACTGGTTATTTCTTGTTCTCAAACCTGAAGAAATAGCTGGCTTCTGAAGGGAAAAAGCATTTTTGGAGAAACGTTGGACGAAGTGCATAAAACTCAAAGAAAACTACTCAAGTCTTTTTTTACACGGTTTTTTCAACAACGCGGTTTTTTACGACGATTTTTGAAGTAACGCGGTTAAAGAGACAAAAAAGCCTAAGTGTTTTTTGACGATGTCAAAAAACGCAAAAAAACATTATTGGATACTTGGTGTGTTATGAAGAAAATTAGTTCCCTCGGTGTTCAGTTAAACTACGCCTTCAATGGTGTGCTGTGGAGGGACTGTTCACATACTGTCCGACACCATTGTGAAAAGCAAGATAGCGACTTCCGGTTTGTGAAAAGCCACCGAGTATCCTACAATATAGGTATTTTTGGAACGGGGACAAAGTTTAAGCCGAAAATCCATTTTGGAATCCAAGATGGTGACTTCCGGTTTATGAAATACGACTTGTAGAGGCCGGTGGCTGACTCCATTTTGAGAACCAAGATGGCGACTGCCGGTTTGTGAAGAGCTGCCAAACATTCTACAATACGGGTGTTTCGGAAGGGACGACGTTTAAAAGTTGAAAATTGAAAGTTGGTTTGTGAAAACCGATATAAAAGAGAGAGAGAGAGAGAGAGAGAAAGAGAGAGGGAGAGAGAGAGAGAGAGAGGGGGGGGGGAGAGGGAGGGGGAGAGGGAGATTTGCATGTATGTATATTCCAAACTACGCAACGTAAGCAAGCGATCGTGTTTTACTTTGGATACGGAATACACAATAAAACTTTTGCAATGCGAAATGCTTCTAAGATCGTTCTAGCAGGCTATTCAATTGCTCTTCTGAATGTCGATCTCTCCCTATCTCGATGGTCCTTTCAATATCGAAGATATGGAAAATTGACTGTTAATACATAAATGCAGATAAAAACGGATAATTTTCATCCTGCTTTATTCATAAATTAATGCTAACCATGAATTTTGTCTTTTAACAATGCAATATGCGTTGACAAAATGTATATGCACTTTCACAGTTATTTGTTATAAAAATGTTTTTCGAAATAAGACGGTTTTTTCACGACATTTTTTCAAATACCTTGGATTATTTTTTCGACAGTTTTTTAAATAACTCGGTCTTTTTCTACGACGGTTTTTTAAATAACGCGGATTTTTTTGACGACGATTTTTTAAATAACGCGGTTTTTTCACACGGTACGTAACCCCCGTGTAAAAAAAAACTTGAGTGTATGTTGAAAAACAAACTATTTTTGTATTATGTATGATGTGATGTATGATATGCATCGTGAGCAAAATTATCAGTATTGTTGACAGTACGCGTTTTTGTTTTAGAGGAAATAGTTTTTATTTATTTCATGTGACTCATTTTAGCACGAAGCTAAGTCCGAGAGCAAAGGGCTCTCCTCTCTGTTAGACTTGATCAAGCTTTCATAACCACTGATTATCCTAATCATGCCATTGTATGAAGGACCGGGGTTGGATGAATCAATAGGCAACATCACTTATACGTATCCACAGAGATATAAAGAAAGGGGAGAAGAGCCCGCCCTCTATTCACAAACTGTTAGCAATGGGGAGTTGGCATACCCACTCTCCCCATCCAGAGTACTTCAATCAGGTGCCCTTATGGTCCCTCCCATTCCCATGAATTATTTATATAATAGT
The DNA here is from genome assembly GCA_034211315.2 of Aedes japonicus. Classification (NCBI taxonomy): domain Eukaryota; kingdom Metazoa; phylum Arthropoda; class Insecta; order Diptera; family Culicidae; genus Aedes; species Aedes japonicus. The sequence goes on along the minus strand of JASCZW010005952.1, from coordinate 15,849 downwards.
GTATATATTGATGTGAATGAAAAATACTTCAATTCTCATTCGTATCTATCATATATGATATTCATTCGGTTGATCCTGAAACGCAAAAAATGTTGTAAAGTGCAGCAATTCACCAAAGTATGAGGTATCCTGAAAAAGTGTGTTAAATCTATTGAAATTTTATAGAAATAACATTCCTACATTTTAATTAACTGTATCCATGGTCACAATTTGCTTAATAATGCTGATTTTATAACAGCAATTCGCTTTTATTTTTACTGGATTAATAGTTATTGCTCCTGAGTTGGGAAATCAGGGAAGATTAAATTTAAATGGAATTAAAGGCAAACGTACATAAAAAACAATAAAAAATGTTTAAATCACCTATGAAGTAAAATCAATAAAACAGTATTATCAAACATAATGATATTTTGAGTTATGATGAAGTAATGACAAAGATTTAACTTTAAAATCAGACACTAGCCAAATGGCAAACAGCGCTGCATGATTCAAATCAGCTCAGATTTGGTAGACTGTCCATTTGCAAAAACCTGCCACAGATTTCGTTGCAGCTTTTTGTATTCAAGGCGCTAGATTCTTCTGACTCATAAGAGGAGAAGAGAGTATCAAAATGATAATTGTACATATAAGACATTAATTTAATTTAAGAGTATATACAACTGATTAGGTAAACATTATAAAATTATTTTAATGTTAATATACAAATCACGAAAATACAAGCACTGATAAAAATGATAATGATTATGATAAAGATGAGTGGTAATAAATAAACAATGGCATAAAAGATAATATAAATAGAGAAAGGATATTATAATATGAACTGAAAATTACACGTATGTCAACAGCTGCCTACCAACTGTAGACAAACAAAAGAAAATTTAGACAATGTGTCATACAGCCATGAGAAAAAAAATAATTTTAAATTTCAAATTATGTTACAATACGTGATGACCTGGAAGACCTGATATACATCATGCAAAAGACAGTACATCCCCAATTTGTATGCAATTATATTTTATCATATCATAACAACAACAAAACAACAACATGTTTTTTTCCTCCATTTCCCGTAATGTCTTTCCATGTTATTAAAATGGATCTAGGCAAGGAAGGAAGGAGAATACAATTTTAAATGTTCTGATGATCACAATGAAAATGCAGATTTTATTCTGTGTTGGCCATGATGCACAAATCCATCCTCTATGAACCCAAAAGTCAAGATTGAAAAATAACAGTTACACTCATCTTTGATCAAAACTAGACAGATTCAAAATTATTCATCTCTCAAAATCACGAAACATTGGAGGACGAAAGTGGCAGAAAGACGCTAAATCTTCTTTCATCAACGACATGGTTTTTGTTGATGGTTATGGAGCATAGGATAAAATATCATAGATGAAATAAAAACATCAGCAGGGGTGATAAATTGCTACCACAGAATTTTGGCATGATATCAAACAAACTTTCGCATCTTGAAATCAGGTTAGTTTACGATGTTTCTGGCAAGGTATGAAATCAGAGAGAGGTTTTGTTTTCCTGCTGATCTTTGTTCTTACACACACATTTGACCACTGTTTAAGTTTGAGCATTTGAATGATTAATACCTTGCAAACGGCGGTGCCACATACCTATATAATATAGAAATAATGCACACCGAACTTTGATTGTTAATCAAGTAATAGATGTTTCCAAGTGACAACTCATAACACCTGGTACCGAAAAGTTTGTTATTCATTGCTGGAGCTATCGCCATATGCACACCGTATCAAAAGTGATGTGCAAAATAAGTGAGAAGGAGATGAGAAAGAATTAATTTCTCGTTCTCAGCAGCGTCGCAGAAGTAATAAGGACTAAGTGTACTTGAACATAAACGACAAATCACAAAAAATTGAAAAGAAAGTTTTTAACTGCCAACAAGATATGAATAGTATCACATGCTCTTAAAATAACGTTTGTTGTTTATTTATATGAGTGAATGTAAACAAAGATCTTCTTTTGCGGGAAACCAGACTGAATTTTACGTTCAACAAATTGATTTATGATCTGTCGAGCAGATTTATTTTCGAGTTTACTGCTCTCAAATTCTATTCTGAAAACTCTATTCCGAAGGCAGCTGATAATATTTGGAACTCGGGTGAACTATGAATTGCATTGATAACTGCATCTCAATAGTGAGATGTTGATTGACGTATTAATTTGTTGCATTCTTTTTTTTTTCTTTTTTTTCGTGCATAATTGCAAAAGAAGTGCATACATTGTATTTCTGAATTGACTTCGCAGTTGCAAATTGTAACTTGTTTTAATTGTGTGTGGATCGTGAAAGTTAAAACAAAAGAGCTTGATGAAACCTTGCACGTAATGCGCCCATTGAATAACCTATTTAAGTTCTCTATAAAAGTTACGACCATTTCTAAATTTCTTAACCTTTTCCATTTTTCCATGTCCTTGTTTCTGCAAACCCTTGATTTGAGTGACGTTGTTTTTTTTCTGCTTTTGATGTCATTGTTTCTTAAAAAGTTTCAACTGAGAACCTTGTGGGGCATCTGTGACTAGCATTGGGTTCGTTTTCGTAAAGTAAGATATTATATCCATTCGAACATTGTGTGCAACAAAGTTGAAGCTAGATTTAATCATAGTAATTCACATCAAAGGGTCAGTGAAGAAGGTAGGTATAGTCGTTCTTGACATTCAAGTACAGTCCACACTATTATGAGCGCAGTTAGCGCAGTGCATACATCTGACATTTAAGCTTGTCAACATTTCTTTCCTCTATCTACATATTACAATCCGCAGGATTATCAAGCTGAACGAAAGTGTTTCTATAAAGCGCCAAGCTTCACAAGTGAATTCTATTAAGTGAATTGGACATTTCGAAGTACTGCAGTGTTGAAACAAATGTGAAAAGTTTTATTTTCTGTTGAATGATTAACCCATATTGAGTGGTTTTAGTACCATGGGCACTTAAGAATTAGACTACAGGTTTATTCCCAAAAAAAATCCGTTTTCTGATATAAGTTTATTTTAATACCTTATTACAAGAAAAATACCTCAAGGAACAATAGTTTAAATCTCTTATTAAGCCAAAAATTATTTCGAAAAACTTTTAATCTTTTGTAAAGAAGAGTGAAATTTTGAGGTTAATACACTAATATACGAAAAAAAAATTATGTAGACTCTGAGATTGACATTAAACGGAATCGTTAAGAGCATAATACTTTTTTTTAAGTAGTTATGCAGATAGTTGCAAAAGTTTAAAAAAATATGTTGCTTTTAACACATTCTTAAACATAATCTTGAAAGCTAGTATTAGGAGGTTGTTTAGAAAATTCCCTACAGTTCTTTAATCTTGACATTTTCAAATTGTCTAGTTAATTCAGAATTCAGTTGCAGTTGAGGATCCCAGACACAAAAAATAATGATTCAGATGTTGGACAAACGATTAAATTACTGCAGTTTTGGGAGGATCTGAAGCCTGATTTAAGAATCCCTCATCAAGAAAGTTTATAAAAGTTTGACATGATTGTAAGAGCCCATTACAGGGTGGCCACACAATCCTAATTTAAAAATTCCCGCATTTTTCCCGAATTTTACCCGCTTTTTTGCATTATCTTCCCTACTGGGAAGACGAATTATTAGAATAATAGATATTTTTAAAGTTTATAAAGTTTTTTTTTCAAAAAGTAGCCGCGGGCTTCTTGCGTATTGCATAATCTGCTTTGGTCTATCATATTGCTATCGAGAACACTTAGCTTTATATATGATCTTTCAAGTTTCTAGAAGCATAACATCGAAGAAAAATAGTAGAGCGATTGTGGTTTTTGAGTACAAAGTGAGTTGCGTCCATATTTTATCAAGGACTTCGTGATCTCACCGTTGTTGACAGCTCGTAGACAAATCTCTGCGCTCCCAAGCTTTTTTCAGTTTTGTTCACCACCAGACACTTTCCATTTATTGAAAATCCGTTTTCTTGTGCGGCAGGATGAGCTAAGTTTTAACAAATTTTGTCACATTTGGCAGCTCCTTCCTGGAATTACCAATCAGTTCTAGCCAACATTTGTCCAAACGATGTTCCTTTCTCTGGAATCCGGCAAGCAACGTCAGACGGCATTGAGCACTGCTGCCCAAATTGTTCTTTTGCTTTGTGAGTAACTGCAGCGCTCAGATATTCTTTATCTACAAACATTTCCAGACACAGATCCAGAAACTTTTTCGCTATGTCCGTGAAGTGAGTTATGACAACAGGAAGATCATAAGTAGTTGTGGAATGCCAAAACGTCTTTGTCGGAAATTTTAGCAAATTCTGTCACTTTCTCAATTGCCGGCTTAGAGGCAAAACCAATTCCCACATTAAGAGCTAGTAGAAGATTCTATATCAATTAAAGATTTAGCTTTGACTGTCAGACGGTCGAGCTTAACTATTTGCTCCAAAGCGGCTCTACAAGTCCCGTCAAATCGTCAAAAAGAAACGAAGCTGAGGAGATTCGAACTGGGAAACAACTCGACCATTGCTGCAGACGTGAAGTTAAAATTCAGCTTTGGTCCCAGCATCTTATCGTGTACCGCATCAACCTCAAAAGCGAACACTTTTGATCGGAACACCGACGAAACTTGGATGACTTTTACTCAGCTTTCTTTCTTCCTGTTTCGTGACTTCTTCCACAAATTTGCTCAAATAATGGAACAATTTATAGTGCTTTTCTAGCACCTTGCTTCATCGAACTCCTACAAGTTCCCTGAACTTCTAAGACGTTCTGTATACTTCGAGCAAGTTTCATTAAATGTTTTGAAATGTTTCATGAGAAGTTTTCTGAACCACTAGGAAGATTAACAGTTCTCTGAATTTATGGGAAGTTTTGTAATTTTCTAGAAAGTTGCCTGAACTTCTGTGAAGCTTTTGGGAATTTACCTGAACTCATGTGAAGCTCCCTGAATTTATGGAAAATTTCCAGAATTTCTAGGAAACAATCTGAATTTCAGGAAAGTTGACTGAACTTCTAGAAAGAACCTTTAACTTCTAGGAAGTTCTCTGATTCTCTGGAAAGTTTCCTGTTTTTATCGGATGTTCCCTTAACATCAGGCAGAATAGCAAAACCTCGGGGAGGTTTCCTGAATTTTTAAGACGTATACCGAGCTTCTGATAAGTTCCCTGAGTTTCTAGGAAGTTCACTGAATTTATACGTTTTTTTCTTCGAGTTTTTGGGAGCATTTTTGTTCATCAGTTTCTTCACCTCTTTCGGTGTTGGAGGACGCAAATAATTTTTCGGGTAGATTTGCAAAAAAATCCTCGTGGTCTCCAACCCTCAAGTTTTCGTCGAAAAAACTAGCTGAGAAACCGTACGCCAACATCTGTTAGGCTGAAGTGTCTTTGAAACGGACTCAGGTCAACAATTCCAGCTGCATCGCAACAGTTGCAAAAAGTCATCAGTTGACTCTAGTTGTCGCATAATGTCCAGGAACATCTCCCTTTGCATGTTGAAACGACGCAAAAAGTGCTTCTTGTAATAGGTTGGCGTGTCGCTAAAATAGTCCTGGAACAGTTTCTGATGACTGAAACGGAAAGTGACCCTCTCGGTTTCGACGCAGGTTTTTCCGCTGCCAAATAACAAATCAGCATTATCTAATATCGTTTAAATGAAATGCATGCATTTACACACTCACCTTCAGCCAAACGAAAGAGCAAGTATTCTCGTCGTCTGCTAACGACGCACTACTGGCAGTAAAAATTATTTGGTCAAACCCATCCATGACAAAAAGTTTACGAAAAATTTGCGGGCTGGCTCACAGATCCCTGATTTCCGCAGACCATTTTTGAACGCCTTCCAGTTGACAACCGGGTCATCCATGTACTATAGCAAGGAGCTGAGGCTCTGATAGTCAGAGTTTGAGATACTGAACGGTTGCCGGAGGAGTAGAAGGATGGTGTTATATGTCCCATCTACAAGAAGTGCGACAAACTTAATGTGAAAATTATCGTGCGATCACCGTCTTTAATGCCACCTATAAAGTACTATCGCAAATCATCTTTCTGCGACTTTTGCCACTAGCCAATAGATTCGTGGGAAGTTATCAGGCCGGCTTCATCGAAGACCGGTCTACAACGGACCATATCTTCACTTTGCGGCAAATCCTTAAAAAGTGCCGTGAATATAGAGTCCGTACGCATCGTTTATTCTTCAAAGTCGAATATGAGACAGTAACCCGAAAAGAGCTAGGGAAGATCATGGGCAAGAACGGGTTGCCGGGAAAGTTGAATAGACTAATCAAGGCTACGATGGATGGAACCCAATGTTGTGTAAGGATATCGGGTTCATTCGAATCCCGCAATCTCATGCTTACTGTTCAACATTCCTCTTGAAGGTAATGTAAGGCGAGCGGCATTCAACATGCGGGGCATGATTCTCTACAGATTCAATCAATTACGTGGACATTGTCAGCCGAACATTTGAGGCGGTGGCAGAGTAGTACAACACACTACACACTAAGATTTTTTTACAGAAATCTGTAAAATTTTACCGAATTCTTAACACCTGAACGTTCGTTAATCCGATTTAATGAATTTCGGTGAAATTTTGGAGTTCTGTTAAAAATCTGTTAAAAAATTACCGGATTTCGGTTAAAATTTTCCCAAAATCCGTTAAATCTGAATCCTAGAGGGTTTGAGCTGTTTAGTGGAATACCTGTAACTATAAATTAACGGGTGTCCACTAAAAAATGAGAATAATTTCAATACTTTTCCATCAGAACAAAAACGGCCGCATAGAAATGTCACTTTAGATGAATGAATCGTTGCACTCTCCAGAAAATTTTCATACACTCTTATTTCACTCTAACATGTTCAGTCGTGTTCAGCATGCCGTCGAAACAGGATGAACTGCGCGCGCGCGTTGTACAATTCTTTCAAGCGAACGAAGATCGTGGAAAAAATACACGGTGGACCATTTTTGTCGTGAAAAAGTTCCGGTATCCACCGTATACCGTATCCTGGCATGCATGAGAGTAACCCGGAAGAAAGGTTGCGGCCGTCCAGCGAAAATAATGAATGAGAAAACGCTCCGCTCGCTGCGCAGCATGTTCAACAACAAGGATTCGGTAAGTCAACGGGAAGCAGCCCGAAAGTTCCATTGTTCGAAGTCACTCATCTGCAAGACGCTAAAGAAAGAAGGAATAGTGTGTAGAAAGAAAACCAGATCCCCAGAGTACACAGATGAGCAGATTCAAACCGTGAAATCCCAATGCCGCTGGATGACTCGGAATTACGGCGGAAAATCTTTCGTTCTGGACGACGAAAGCTACTTTCCTCTTTCGAAGTCTCAGATACCGGGAAACGACCGATTCTACACTAAGGACAAATCTACTACTCCTCCAAAAGTAATGTATAAGTTCAAGCACAAATTTGAATCGAAGGTTATGTTATACATCGTAATATCCGATAAGGGTATTTCGAAGCCGTGGTTCAAACCAAGCGGTTTGGCCATCAACCAGGAGGTGTACCAAAGAGAGTGTTTGCAGAAAATACTCATCCCATTTCTTAAACAACATCACTCGGATGGCAAATACGTGTTTTGGCCGGACAAGGCATCATCGCACTACGCAAAAAAAACGCTAACGTTTTTGGAGAGCCAAAATATACCATATGTCCCAAAAGACCGGAATCCGACAAATTTGCCACAGTGCCGTCCTATCGAGGATTTCTTCGGTCTTTTGAGCTCCATGGTATACAAGGATAATTGGAAGGCCAAGAACACCAAGCAACTTACCAACAGGATCAAAAGCTGCATACGAAAAATCGATGTGGCTGCCGTCCAACGGTCATGTTCCAGCATTCGTTCTGCCATATGACAATATTCACTAAACTTAGTTTGAAGATTTAAGTTGACCCTTTTAATAAAATAAATCAGTTTGAACAAAACTTCACTGGTATTTTTTTTCCTGACCCATTCTTTTCGTTCTCATTATTTAGTGGACACCCGTTAGAAGAAAAAATTTTATTCTCCATTTAATTCCAACTACCTTTGCATATCTTCGACAGATACGCATATTTCGTCTACAATGTGCAGACTTCTTCAGTGTCTCGTACTAATAACTCGACTTGATTACAGAACGATCAGCTGTTGATAACTTGGTAAAATTTAACAGATTTCTGGAATAAAAATGTAATGCCCGAAGCAGTGAATAGTGGGTTGAAGAAGAATACATCCAAAACGAAGTTCATGCTGGCATGCGGAACCGGGCATGACAGAGCCCGACTAAGGAGCAGTGGACCGATCGACGGCGTTAGTTCGAGTTAGTCAACGAATTTGTCTATCTCGGCTCACTGGTTAGGGCGGACAATGATAACAGCAGTCTGCAGTCAAACAGACTTAGCTCCTGTAAGAAGTATATCCTTTATCGAGACCGATTGTTCTCTCTGGGGGAGCCGTGGACAATGCATGAGGAGGACTTGCGAGCACTCAGAGTTTTTGAGAGTGTTAAGAATTTATAGCGGAGTGCAGGAGAACGAAGTTTGTAAGCGGCAGATGGACCATGAGCTCGCACAGCTCGCTGGCGAACGCAATATTCGCATGGTGCACAGTTTGAAAGAAACAGATAATTTGCTGCGTTATCTTATGCACATAAATTCTGGATGGGGGCTGAAATTAAAGGGATATTTCTTGTAAAGCTAGAAATCGCTGGCATCAGGTCTGTCGTAAAAAGATTGCATACATTGTTGTATGGCGTATGAAAGATTGTGAACAATTTCGTTGTTTACGCTTGCTTTGGCTTGAAATCGAACGAGGGGAAATTTTATGCGCTTATTGAAATTCTCTATTTTCTCTATTTTTGTGTATGGTAGAATCTGGACGAATATGCTGGTCAGGACATGTTGCGAAAATGACGAACAAGTATCCTGCAAAAATGGCTTCGATGAGAATCCGGCAACGGCCAAAATGCTTAGATCAGGTGGAGCAAGATCTAGGGAGTACAAGGTGCCCACGATTTTAGAGGGTAGCAACCATGGACCGAGAATGTCGGAAGGATATTGTTAGAATAACGTTATGCCATGAAATCAAATGAATAGTTTAAGAGATGAACCAGCCACCGGCTGAAAGTCTCTCAAATAAAGACAAACAAACAAACAAATGAATAGTTCAATTTTGAATGGTTCTGTAATATTCAACACTGGAAATTTATTTTCGTCAATTAGCTTTCATTCGTTTCGTAAACATGGATTTTGTACATATAACAAATGTCTCGTACATTGTATGAAACATTCATATTGTTTTTAATCTGGTGAAAAGCTATCATTACACCTTCTTGTATAATGCACAAAATGAATTTCGTGAAGACCAGCCAATCGCTGCTTTTTTTGACAGTACTCATGCGTGATGGTGTTGTTGCTGGGTTGGGTGGGAATAATTTATTCATCCCAAAATAAATATTAAAGCGCTGTCGAGAGTTATAACTCCATACTCATTATTCAAGTATCTTCTCACTAGTCACCATGGCCAAGTGAGATCACCCACAGATTTTTTGCAAATTGACTTTAAATTTTAAAATATTTGTTTAGCGTGTTAGAATTGAGTTTTTCATAAAAGTTAAGACGATTTTTTAAAAGTCACTCGTACATCACTTTTTGTAAGTCTTGTCCTTTTGAGTTGTTTGTTTAAAAATAAACTATCAAAAAACTTAAACCCTTTTCAAATGGCAGTCTAGATATTTTTCAACCAACAAAGTTTGATAAGTTGATTAAAAAGACATAGTCTACACACCCACAAAGTTTCATTGAATTCTGAGAGGGTGCTGCCAAACACTAGATGAGTTGGCGTGAAATTCGTCAAAATTAATTTTGAGTGTTAAATAAACGATTATCCCGCTTGGAAGTAGTTGAAAAATATCAGATTTCATTGATCATATAAAGAATAATGACATTAAGTGAGTGAACACACTAACCTGTAGATGATCCAGAAGAGCCTCCAGTCCTCGGTCACTGATCGACGAACATCGTAAACTGAGTGAATGCACGTGTTTTGAAGCAAGTGGAAATGAGTGCACGAGATCCAAAGCGTCTTCATCGGTGGCTCCCATTAAACATACAGCGTGAAAACTACGACGTATAAGTGAATTGTACAGCTTTACACGGTCGTGATTTGAGGTGAGACGCAGTTCACGACACAACAGAACCGGAACTAGTCCACTCCAATAGCGTGGCGAACGGTACAACATGTCGCGCCACTTCTGGCAAACCTGAGCTAATGTGCAACGTTCAAACGACGAAAAGTATAGGAAGAAGCGATTCAGAAAGCGCTCATCCTGCAACAGTTGCTCGATCGTTACAATCTGGGGTGGTGGAGGAGCAGCTGCAATCATTTTTCCACTGTGCATATGCGATCCATGATGGTTCATATTACCACTATGATGCTGATGATGGTGTGTCATCTTTCGGATAGTCTGTGGCGTATTGGACTGAGATTTACTGCCTGAAGAACCCTTCCCACTATTGGACACACTGCCAGTGGAGCCTCCCGATATTCGTGAGGGTTTCTCCGGTGCACCTCCGGTATTGACCGACTGAGCAGCATTATTGCTACTGGATCCACCGCAGAGCACGTTTGTGACGCGTTCCATCACACTTGTCTTCTCTCCAGATTTACTACTTCCGCTGCTGTGATGGTGCTTCGAGCGCAGCCCAAGGCCGTTGATGCGCTTTGAAAGCTCGGCCGAGGCACGCTCAACCACTCCTTGAGCGGAAATCGAAGACATTTTCAACATTCAGACCCAACCCGGGACAGCAAACACAATCACTTCGCTAATGCAATCAAAACGCACTATTGATAACCAAAAAAAAAACGACAATGGAATTTTCTTCCGATCCTTTATAGCAATCCGCACTTGAAACTTCTCAGAATCACTTGAAAAGCAAACACACTTCAATCGATTTTTTCCTTTTCCACTGGTTTTTGTATTTCTTTTTCACTTTTTTGCACGACTAAATATGCTTCTGAGAACAAAAGAACTTATGCAATCATTTCCGTACGCCACATTCGGGGTCAAATTTCACCACCCACTTTCTGCGGCAGCAGTAGTCGAAAAACAAAGCTCAGTTTAAACCTCTTATTTTCACCTTCAACTGCACGAGATTTTGATCGATAGCATAAATCATCCTGTATAACACTCGAATAAGCTCTTTCGTTAAAGCACCACGTCTTAACTACGGATAAATAAACAATAACACTATTCACATGGACTTTGGGTTGTAAATGGATGGCTAATATTCCTTACTATCTTTGTAAAAAAAAACACGACCCGTCCGATTTCTGTGCTGGGACCAGTCGACGAAGAATCAGTAGGTATTCGACCGAAGCCAAAAGGTGAAAACACTCTGCCCGTACCTCTTCGAGCAATCCTCTTGCTTGAACTACTCGGGTGCCAGTATTGCCGAGGCTGTTGAGGGGGTTATCCTGCGAAAAAAAGGAAAACAGCAGAAAATAAAAAAAAAATAAAAAAAAAATCTTTACTCGAAATTCGAAAGAACACGGAGCGACTATCACGCTCATGGTGGTAACGGTATATATACCAACACCAGTAGCAACATGGCAGCATGTGTAGAGTATCCAAAACGGCTGTAGACCGTCAGGCAACGAAGATAATCGATTTTTTTTGGTTACCAAAGTAGGCTAGGCAAAACATTCTTTGAGTCATATGTTTTGGAAAATTGAATTGTAAAATTACAAACCATTGCAACATTGTTTTCTTCTCAGCGTTTTAAACTTATTGCCGGCTTTCAATAAGTGTTCTAAAGAGCTGAAAGTTTAACGTTTATCTAGTATTCCCCGCATGAACACTAACCATAACTTAATTTTATCAAAAATGGCTTATATTCCCCCACTTAACGTAACCTGTAATGGTTATGCAACTTTATACAAACGACTGTATGATAAAGTTTTAACTTTATCCCATCTGGTTTCTCAGGCCTAGATGTTCAAAACAATGGATTGTTAAGAACCATTACCATGCAAACTTTTTGTGTTCACCATATAGTTTCAGAATGAAAACAACAGTAGAACCTTATAAACTGTGGTTCAAATTTCAACATTATAGATTATAGCTTGTGAATGTATTGGTCAAGTTTTTTTTAATGTATTGAATGAAGTTTGAAAATAGTTATAATTTATAAATTGGATATAGTTTTCAAACATAGATTAAAACTTTATTTGTATAATAAATTTTTATTATAACCATAGAAAGCGTGTTTCTGATTCTGATCCATATCCATTATTTCGGATTGAGAACGGATGGTCTTCGGAAAACAAAACACGTTTCAGTTCCCTTGATAATATAAATTTTACGGTTTGGATGGAAAACCCTGTGATAAACCGAATATATTATTGATCACACAGTTCTTATGTAAATTAACAAACATGGATGATATCAGAAAATGTTTAACCACATCAGCTGATAGTTAGATTATAACTCGAATAGGTTTTCAAATATTTTTCATTATTTTCGATGCACTAACCTCACAGTTTGAGCCAATCCTGATATTCTCATAAGATCTATAGCATGTTTTAACAATAACTAATTATATGTGAACTTTTTTTTAACATTATTCATATTTCAACTAATCAACATAAATTTTTGAAGATTATTGGTGTAACTAAGGTTTAAATATTGTTGAAACCATATTCGTAATCATTGTCATTTATTAAGGTCACCAAGTAAGTTTTTAATATGTATCAGAAATTTCAAAAATGCATAACTTGACCGGAATGGGAATCACATCCAGCGTGAGCTTGTTCTTAAGCTACGCACACACCTCAATTAGGCTAAGGGAGGTTCAAAAGAAGGAGTTTAGCACCAAAGAAAAAAATAAGAGTACACAATGGTTTGTTTTTGCATCGGGGATACGTTCCACTTTTAGTATGGAACCGTGTAAAAAAAGACTAAATAGAGTTGATAAATTCACATGCTTTAACACAATAGTATTTACACAAAAATTGTGAATTTTTTTGAAAAACTGCCATATGATTACTTTTGGCCCAAAACGTAAAATGTGATTTGAATTAGCTTGATTAGCTGTTCCGTTCTGAGTTATTGCCGAAAACAAGCTGTATAAAAAACGGTGCATAAAAACCTTAGTGTATTTACTTGTTGCGGCGTGGAATCATTAGTCATGATGAGCCAGCCGACTAACGAGGGATACCATGAGAATGTCGGATAACAACCGAATGCAGATCATTTTTGAAGATGAGCCGACCGAAATAGACGAAGAGGTGTTCTGCAATCGAAGTGCTTCGATCGTGGGTAGTGACATACGAAATCTGTCATTCCCTTTTCTACCCCCACGTTTTTGAAATAGCGTGTAGTTAACTTTCAAAACACATGTTTGGTAATCCAACTGGGATTACAAAACACACAAACATTATTTCCGCCAACGATACACTTTTCTTGTGCTAATTGATGCAGTGCCGATTTGCGCCACTTGATGTTACTCAATCCATATGTCCTGGGCACTGACGTCCTACTAGCATGCTTCCAGTAATACCTCCTGCACATTGCGTTGGTATTGGTAATCAGTAGTAGTAGTGCGCGCGAATCGACCGAGGAGAAAATCAATTTTCCTCCTTTTTCCTCACAGCCGCACGTTCTACTCACACAAACATTGTCGTTTTACCGAATGGGCGCGCGACAAACTCGGTAGCAGCATGCAACGTTCCACGGAAATGCCGGGAAATTCAACTCGCGGTTCCGAATACTAGCGATTCACCTGACCAGCCGCTGGTGCTCTTCTTTAATAAACCGTGTCAAGCGATTACTCCCGCTTACCAGGAAACGCTACTGCGGACTGAACACCGATCCTTGTCTGCAGATCTCGTTGGATTTGCTTTCGAATATTTGAAAACAATTCAAAAAATGTATTTATACCCACCACTTCTTCTCACACAGTACCTACCTAAGCATTAGCGTACATACATTAGCGAAATACGACCTGACGTCCTCTGGCGGCAAGCTATGACCATTATCCGCCCGTACCATTTTCTCTTGCGTTTGGTAAGTGTTGGTCGAATTCGACTCAGTCGTCGGTTCCGTTGTGACAAACCATGCTCGTCTCCGTCGTATGAGAGGTTAGTAACACTTTATTAAACCTCCTTGCACGCCAGAGAGACGCCGAGACGTGTGAGAAAATATTCGACAAAACACAGACGAAGAATGCGAACGAAGCTCACAGCAAACGGCCCCAAGTCCGAAAATCGCAAGCCCGATGGTGATTTTCCTTTCCGTCAACAAGAAAACGACATTCCGATGGAGAGGTACGACAGCCTGTAGTGGGTGGAACGACACGATGGTAGGCAAGATACAAGCGTGGAGCATAAACAAAAAGTAGGGTAAGTAAATTAAGAGATCTTTGATGGGTGATTTATGTCAAAAATAATTGTTCGAATAATGCATACGACAAAATTTATTTGGGTTTCTTTTTGTGGGCGTAGTGCGGTGACTCAAACTTTTTTAATTTATGGTGCATTTGATTTAAATTAATAGCTTTAGATTTGCTATTGGATATTTTATTTTTAAATTGAAAATACAGAATGTTTACGTTTTTACCACAATTCATTCATTGTCTTTTTGCAATGTGTTATGTTCAGATGATCAAAATTGTTGCTATTAAAAAACTTTTGATGGAATGGATGTTCTAAACATTTTGTACTGCGGAAAACGAACGTTACTGTATTAGCCTATGCGCAAGAAAAACCTTGAAAAGAGCCAAACCTTATGCAGATAATAGCATAAGGAGTGTATCGAAAAGTAGTTATAAACATTCGATGCGTTATTACGCATAAACTACTGTATATATTTTTAGCGTGTAAGCGCCATTTGCTTTGTTTACATGTCAAAAATGATTATTCGGTTCATTCATTTCCGTTGATAAAGTTGTATTCAAAATGTCGCGAATTGAATTTGAGACTAAAAAAGAAAATTCTGCACACTTGGTGCACCGAAAAGGGTGTTACTTACAACCAGATTGGCGAAAAGAGTAAATGTTCACCCGGCAAGTGTAAACGCATCATCGAAAAGTTTGGTAAGGAGTGCTCCTCAAGGATTTACCAAGAAGTGGCCGGAAACCCGGCTCCAGCAACCCCGATTTGGACCAAAAAGTTGTGGATTATATTCAACGGAACAAATCTGCCTCTACTCGCGATCTAGCCAAGAAGTTCAGGACCAGCATCGGAATGATTCAACGAATCAAGCGCAGGAATGACTTGAAGACGTACAAAAAGCAGAAAGTGCCCAAACAAACTCTGGAACAAAAGTCTCGTGCCAAACCAGGGCTCGAAAGCTGTACAGCTGCATTTTGGACAATGTCGACCAGTGCATTTTGATGGATGACGAAACATACGTTAAAGAAGATTCAAGAACGCTACCGGGGCCGCAGTTTTATACTAAATCTGTTGGGGAACGTGTGCCAACCGCAGATACGACTGTTGCGATGGAGAAATTCGGTCAGAAGGTGCTCATTTGGCAAGCTATTTGCACATGTGGCTTGCGTTCTTCAATTTTCTATACAAAAGGAACTATAAATGCTGAGATTTATCAAAAGGAATGTTTGAAGAACAGGTTGCTACCATTGTATAGAAAGCACCAGTCCCTCCTCTCTTCTGGCCAGATTTGGCATCGGCACATTACGCCAAATCCACTCTACAGTGGCTGACGGAGAATAACATCAAGTTCGTAGAAAAAGACATCAACCCACCAAACTGTCCCCAGTTGCGACCGATCGAACGCTATTGGGCAATAGTCAAGCGTATATTTAAGAAGGATGGTACAGTGTCCCAAAACATGACCGATTTTAAGAAAAATTGGGCAGCGGCATCC